>VYZT01053050.1:7877-52390 GCA_013400735.1 Pomatostomus ruficeps
TTGGCCAATTTGGGTCAGCTGCCCTGGCTATTCACTGGCAGAGCATGGAAAACTGCAAAGTTCTCAATTTAGAGTAAGGGCTACACAGCATCAACCACAACACCAGTGTGTTATTAACATTATTCTCATGATAAATCCAAAAAACAGCATTGTGCCAGCTATTCAGAAGAAAATTAACCCTATCCTAGCCAACACCAGGAAAATAACCCCCAAAGTCTACACGACAATCAAATGAAAGCTGAGTAAAACTAAGGTAAAAAAAAAAAAAAAAAGGCCCCAAACATTCATGTATCACCTCATCACTGTATGAACACATGGTTGTTTGATGCCGTTTGCAGACAAGTCTCTATAATCTTCATAAGATCATAATTAAAAGATAATATGTTAATACTACTGATATAAAAGCAGATTTTTATGGCATGCAGTTTCCACAGAGAACAGAGAAGTACCGTATCGGGTGATGAAACCAGGATGAGACTGTGTTTGCCTTTCCAGGTTAAATAGTTGTCTTCAAAACATGAAACTGTCCATTGAAATGCAAAGCACACTTACAGGAAGTCAGACACCACACTGAGGTCTACTACTAAGGGGTCACAACACCCTTTGGCCACAAATAAGCACTACTAAGTACAGACTAATTCTAGAGGGAAATAGGCAAACATAACCTATAAACAGAGCAACTGCAAGAAGATCTCAGCTAAAGGTGGGAGTTAATTAGAACTTCTCTAAAGACTGACCAGTATAATACACTTATTTTAAAAAGGTGAAATTCAAGGACTTTTAGGCATTTTATAATTTAGAAACTGGATTTCTCTATCATGCGTTATGAGGTTTTATAATGAATAGGCTAAAGAAAATTTGTGGCTCAGAATCAGGAAACTGAGCGGGATTCTTTAATCACAAATTTTAATACCTTGGAAGGAGAGTCATTCTGTTTCACATTTATCAGTCTTAATTAATCTTCAAGTTACTTTGGCCCATATAACAGATAACACATATGCTTTTCACAGTTCCTAACAGAATACACAGATAATACCTATGTTCTTTACAGATCACAGATATGTCACAGATAAGCCAGTGCTGTTCAAGACCAGATAATTATATTCATACCAAAAAATATGACAGGTAAGTAGAGAAAATACTAAATTAATATTTAGTGAAATAATTTTTAAAAACCCACCTCACACTTATTTTGATGAATTTACAAACCAATTGCAGTACCATTTTTGAAAGCACAATATCTGAGCCTTTCCCAGGTCACGGAATAAAATGCAAATATATTGCCTCCAGAATGAGTGGCAAGTTTTTGGGGGTTTTTTGTTTGTTTGTTTGTTTTTTGTTTGGGTTTTTTTGGGGGGAGGGGGGTTTGGTGTTTTGGTTTTTTTTTTTGCCTCTTGGAAGCAAACTTACATGAACATCCAAAGAAAGTAACCTGCTTTATTCCTAATAACAATAAGCACAAGAAATTTTATGACAAAATCTCCTTCAGAGAATTCTGGATCAGAAATGTTTCATAGATTGCAGTGCAATATGAACTACATAAAAAAAATTATAAGCTATTACATGTTATTTCATATAATTCCAAAGAAAAGTTTTAAATGGCAGTATTTTTGTCTGCAAAAATATCTTGATTAAGCTTCGTACATGTACATGTGCATGAACATTTTTTAGCAGTTGCTCAAGGTGACACTTGCTATGAATCCTCAACTGTGGCATAGTATGCAGATCATATTTTACTTTCTCCAAAATTTATTT
This sequence comes from Pomatostomus ruficeps, assembly GCA_013400735.1. Lineage (NCBI taxonomy): Eukaryota > Metazoa > Chordata > Aves > Passeriformes > Timaliidae > Pomatostomus > Pomatostomus ruficeps. The sequence continues at coordinate 9,633 of VYZT01053050.1, forward strand.
ATGCTTCTTATACATTTTAACACACTTTTTATAAATAGGTATAATCAAATAGATTTTGTTTACACTTTTTTTCTTCCACAGAGAAACCAAGGTTATGTACTCTATTTTCAATCCCTCTAGAGTTTTGCTGATGTTTGATGGATTGCAGTGCCACCTCAAAATAAAAGGACTTCCAACATACTATTTTTTGCTGGCACATTTCAAAAACACTCAGTCGTCCAATTATTTTCTAAGATCAAAATGGCAACAAAATGTGCATCTGATTAGCTAGTAAAATAACGCTACAAATCATAGCTGCTTCCTTTGTATATGCCAACCTCATTTATTGCACAATAGAAGACTGGGTTTGTAAAGTGGAGAAATTTTAGCTTTTTATTCCTAAAAGTGCACCTCTGAAAGGGCAAGAGCAGGCTTGAAAATATTAGGTTTTTTCCAAAGTGTTCTTTTTCTGATTATGCTACTTTTCTGGGTTTTATTCTTTGGTATGATTTCACAGGGAACCTTTTGATGTATTAATCGGAAAAAAATTGGAAGTAGTCCAAATACATACTAAATACTTAAAGACATCAGAAAGGTTTCTGGTAATGCCATGCAACTCTTGTAACTATTCGTCAGGAGTAAAAGCAAAATACTGTGTTAATGCCATTTCAGAATGAAGATGGCTGTTCAGTTGCTGTAGAAATCATAGTGACATCACGGCATTTAAAAGAGCATTGCCTGTTAACACTGCTTTACCCTGGTTGAGCATCTGGCCCTGAGATTATAACTGTATAAAGATCATGAGATTGAGAACTATAGATCCATAATTGATAAATATTCTATTTTCTAAATAAAACTAAGTCTGTCTGACCCATCATAATTGAAAGCAATATATGCTGTGTAGTGATCTTGATCCATTTTTGTGGTCTCTCTGGGACATTCTGTGATGTCCTGCCATAACAGACAAGACAGTGATACTGAACTATAACAAAGGCTTTGGAAACACACCACTGAAAGAGATTATCTGAGATATGGAACAACTTAATGGAGCAGAGAAGAGTTTAAGGAGGCTGTAACCTTTCCAGTAGCATCATCAGTATGCACTCTGTCATGAGAAAAGTAAGTGATATTCAGCCTTTGCATATATATTGCAGGTATTCTGCCCTGTGTTGGACAGGCTGTTCCATGGCCTGCAGTCTGAGTAATTTTCAAGGACATACTACACAAAACTGTACTTTCCATTCTGCATGGAGATCCTAGGCTATATTTGTAAAACACAGTGGAAAGGAAAAAGAGCTGTAATTGTCTATTGTAGCATATTTTGTAAAGGGTAGATGAGATGACCCAAATAATTATAGTCTGCTTAGCTGAACTTCTGTTCTCGGCAAAGTCGCAGAAAAGCTGATGCAACATAAAAGTACTAAAGAAATAAATAATGGTGGCATAATTAGTGCCAATCAGCACAGTTTTATGGAAAACAGACCTCATCAGAACTTTTGATGAGGCGACAAGTTCAGTTCACAGAGGAAAGTGTGTTGACATAATATGACTTCTGTAAGGGCATTTGTCTGCACAACATTCAGATTAAAAAGTAGCACTATGCCAAACTCCCTGTAGCACATATTAATCCTTTGAAAAACTTGTTCATTGGCTAATCTCAGAAAACAGTGGTTAATTGGGAATCATTATGCAAAAAGAAATTTTTAGTGGGCTAGTGCAAAGATCTTGATCTATATAATATTCATTATTCCAGAATTTGCACATTCATGTTAGCAAAAATTTGCAGTTGATAAAAAAATGGTGGAATGATGAATACTCATGAAGAGTGGACATTGTTACCAATATACCTGCATTACAGAGTAAGGCAGATTTTCAAAATAATATATTTTCATTTCTTAGAATGAGGAAGAAGGAAAACACATCACAGATTTTCCGATGGATGCCTGAATTTTGGAATCATAGAATCATAAATCATTGAATGGTTGTAGTTGGAAGGGACCTTAAAGATCACCCAGTTCCAGTACCTCTCCCATAGGCAGTGACATCTTCCACTAGACCAGACTGCTCAGAGCTCCATCTAACCCGACCTTGAACATTTCCAGGGAGGAGGCATCCACAACCTCTCTGGGCAACCTGTTCCAGTGTCTCATCACCCTCACAGAAGAGAATTTCTTCTTAAAATTGAATTTACCCTACTCTCTTTCGATTTGAAACCATTCCCCATTTTCCTGTCACTACATGCTCTTATATATAGTCTCTCCAATCTTTCTTGTAGGCTCCCTTCAGGTACTGGATGGCTGCTCTGTAGTCACCCTGAAGCCATCTCTTTCCCAGGTTGAACAAACCCAATTCTCTCAGCTTTTCCTCACAGGAGAAGTGTTCCATCCCTCTAATCAACTCGGTGGCCTCCTCTGGACTCACTCCAACATGTCCATGTCCTTCCCATGCCTGGGACCCCAGAGCTGGATGCAGCACTGCAGGTGGGGTCTCACCAGAGCTGAGCAGAGGGGTAGAATCCCCTGCCTCACCTGCTGCCCACGCTGCTTTGGATGCAGCCCAGGACACCACTGGTTTTCTGGGCTGTGAGTGCACATGGCTGGATCATGTCCAGCCCCTCATCCACCAGCACCCCAAGTCCTCCGGGCAGGGCTATTCTACATCTGTTCATCCCCTGGCCTGGACTGATACCCAGGGTTGCCTCAACCCAGGTGCAGCACCTTGCACTTGGTCTTGTTAAAGCATGAGATTCCCANCCCAGGTGCAGCACCCTTGCACTTGGTCTTGTTAAAGCATGAGATTCCCATGGACCCACTTCTCCAGAGTGTCCAGGTCCCTCTGGATGGCATCCTGTCCTTCAGGTGTGTCAACAATACTATTCGGCTTGGTGTCATCCGCAAGTTTGTTGAGGGTGCAGTCAATCCCTTCATCTATGTCATTGATAAAGATATTAATTAGCAGTGGTCCCAGTACAGGCCCCTGAGGGACACCACTTCTCAGTGATGTCCATTAGGACTCTGAGTCATTGATCACTACCCTCTGCACACAACCATCCAACCATTTTCTTATCCATCTAACAGTCCACCCATGGAATCCATCTTTTTCCAATACAGAGAAAGGAAAATCATTCTCAGGAAGGATTTTGAGATCTATGGTGATCAATTAACTAGAATTCCCAAAATCAAATCCACAAGAAGAAAACAGAAATCCCTGAACATATATATAGGATGTGTTTGAACTGGACTTTTTATTTACCCTGTTCTTTACATTGCTGAGACCATTACCGGGAAACAGCTCTCATATCTCACTTTCAAATAGAAATTGAAAACGCAAAAAGAGTTCTGTGAAGAATTCAAAAAATTATTCTGGATCTGGAAATTCTGAATTACTGTGAGAAATTTAAGAATTTTAATCTATATAACTTATCTTAGTCGTTTAATAGCAGTAATTTTATAGTTGAAACTTTGTGAAGATGATACAGGACAAGTTGTACAAGAAGGAATACAATATAAATATGAATAGAATATTTCTGACAAGACACTGAGTTTAGCAGACAAAGGTATAACAAGATGCACAGGATGAAAGCTAAATAAATTCAGATGAGATAGGAGCACTGTTTTAACCCCAGAGATATCTACTCAGTAAAACAGAGAGCAATGGATTTTCCATCACTTTAATTCTTTTTAGACTACAATGAGTTTCTTTCTATAAGATAAGAGAAGTTGCATCAGAATCTGAAAAATTACTTAGTGAAATTCAAAGGACTGTGTTATTCAAAAGATCAAACTAGAGGATCATAACAGGATCTCACATTCTTAAAACAGATTACTTACATCTCCACTTACAAGTATGTAATTTTAAACAGAAGAGTACATAGCAAGTGTAAAAGTAAAATTGCCTTAACGTTTCAAGAAATAGCTTTGACCCTTTTATATTTCCCCACAAAATATGGCTCTATTTTCTTCCTCAGTAGGAAGCTACCATTCCTTCCTCAGTTACCATTCTAATGACTTTTTCTGACAGACAATGTATCTGATAATGTAAAGCAGGGCCAAATGAAAATATTTTCCCATTAAAAAACACCACAAATCCATGAATATCATATTTTTGTTAAGACAAGTCACATTATTTTTAAACTGGGTTACTTAAATATATTATCTTTACAGTAACAATAAACATCTATTTCCCTCTCATTTAAAATAATTTTATAGCTCTTATTGTGCAGCATCCAAGATCTCTTGTAATACTTTTCAACTCCCTTTTTATCCTTAACTTCCTTTCTTTTCACATACTAAAATTTTCAAAAGAAGGTGACTGCTCACAGTATTGTTACATTTATTACGTTATAATTAGTAAGAATATTCTCAATTTAAATTTACGCCTGCAACTTTTGAAAAGTAAAAGGTAAAAAAGCTGGTTTTTAATGAACTTTTTTAATAATCACAATTTCTTTTTCCTGAGAAGTAAAAATTTCACCTCAAGCTCTGAAGAAAACTTCATTGTTTTCGATGGTCCTCAAGGTAAAAAGAGATTGCTAATGTATTTTTTAAAAAGGTGTGCCACGACAGATCTGTACATATCTACTACAACTCTCAAGATGTGATCCTAGAATTACAAAAGACTAAATACATGGCTCTAATTTTAATTTTTCTAACTGTTTTCTATATAAAAGAATAAAGAAACACAAAGTTCAGTATAGAATCTGAAGAGAAACAGTGCCTTCTTCTATCATGCCACTACCCAGGCAAAGATTTGTTGAGGTAATTCATGTCCTTTACAGCTCCCAACTGTCAGAATATGTGTCTCCAGACTGGTGTCTAATAATGCTCAAAGAATTTGAAAATATAATCCACTAAATAATGCCAATGATTAGACAAGGAAAAGACTTGAACCCTCCTGTACCTGTGCATCTATTTGTACCAACAGTGTAATGAGGGAACAAGAAAGGAACATACACCAATTTTGTGAATAAAACAGGAATACCCTAAAATATCAGACCTGTTGAAGAAAAGTATTATTTATATTTTTGCTTTTCTGCATAGAATATTTTATACACCAGTTTTTATTATCTTAAGCCTGCCCCTATATACTTCTCATGCTAGTATGTAAACTTCAGAAGTCACCCCTTGCACAACCCTCATCATTCTCACACAAACAACCCATATCCAGAATCCCATATCCATTATTTAAACTACTTAGAAATGTGTCATAAGCAAAGAAATGAAACACATAAACTTCTTTATTACATGACTTGATTAAGAAGACTTTGTCTAATTCCACCAAACACTCCCCGACTCTTGAGGCTTATGATAGAAGTTCTACTTTTGGCTATGAGATATTATCCCATGTTTAAAAAATTTATTGCAATTTTAAAAGCAGAAATCTGAAGGTAAAAATTCACATAATATTTCATCTACATGAAAATATTCTCAATGGACTTTCCAATACCGTGCATTTTTATTGCCACAAGTGTTATTTATGTCTAAAGTGCTAAAACCTTACATTCCATGAAAAAGAAAAGTTTTGATGTTAACCATCAAATCAGTTCTCTGACAATATTTAGATATTTTTAGTGTTGCACCATTAGCGTACAAAAATTTTATTCTTCTATTTTGCATATGTCAAAAAGATTTTTAGCAGTCTAACAAATTACTAACAATTACTACTAAGATGCAGATAGTTTTTTCCAGTTACTGCAGCATTTAAGTGTTATAGCCTAAATCAGCAGGGGAGGCATGGTTTTATCTCCTGCCATCATAAGTGCATTGCATATTGGAAAGCCTAAACAAAGCCATGAAATGACCTCTTCTAAGCCAAGCACTGTAAATAAAGTTTTTAACGGCTTTTTATATATGATGGCTTAAAAAAAAATCAATATTTTAGGATTAAATTCAAGATCTAATTAGTCATCACTGGTATCTTTTTTCAAATAGTAAAAATGACATGTTCTTCAGAAAAATACAGTAGTGTGACTCATTAGGATTTTCTTCTCTTAGCTTAATACTTATTTTAAATGTATTGCCTATCATTTAAGCTGTGCAATTAATGTCAAGGTACTGAAGAGAGAAAAGACTCTTAATTCAAGGTTTTCAGAAATCTACCTTCATTAGTTTGTTTGGGGTTTTTTTTAACATTTCCATGAAATTATAAAAATAAATTGAGATTTCTCTTAAACCAGCCTAAAGTGTATATGCAGTCTGAGTACACTGTAAATCATTAGAGAAAAAACCTGCAAAAGGAATTGGTGAAGGGAAGGTATCTCAATATTGAAGGGAAGAGATATTAAGATTCCCAGCAATCATTTCACATCCAAACTGATGATCTCTATCACTCCGGCCTATCATTCTTTCATCTTCTCTACTACATCACATATCAGCCATGTGGCTCCTTTTCCTTAGCCTGTAATCCTCTGGTGATGAAGGCAGAACTGCATAAACTGCATTTTAAAAGGAAGTGAAATAGAATACAATTTGCGAATCTCCCCTTCCCCCAACACTTTCAGTATTGAGATCATGAATGGCAATAACCTGTGTAAAGACACCAAGACGAACAATCTTCATGTGAGAGCGAGCATGGCTCAATCTGTTGGCAGCAATTCACTGGACACTGTCTCACAATGGTGCTTCAAAGTAAGCATAATTGTGCTCAAAGACCAGGTTTTTTAAAGGTAATGAATCCAGTCTCTAGTAGAGAAATGGACTGAGAGCAGTATTTCCAACTTGGGGAGCTAATCTGTCACAGATGGACCACCCAGCTCTAGCACATAGCTCACGATTTAAAATCATCCATGTGATACCATCTGGTAGTAGAAATATCTAGCATTAGATGGGTTAATGGGTTCTTTTTTTTCCTGGTGTTCCACTGCAGTCTTCTGATTGTGCATTAGGATATAACTATGGATAGTACATGTCAGAATAGGAAAAACAAATTAAAATATAGATGTCCATAAATTATAATTTTTTGTAAGAATTTTGATTATATTCTGTGCTTAAAAATCAAGAAATCAGAAAAAATTACTTTATTATTTTAATATCATCCTTTAAGTCTCATATTGTTTGTATTGAATGTTAGGATAGGTTATTTGCCTTGTTATTCTATGTAGACTGAAGAAATTCCAAGCAACAGAATTTTTTAAGCATAAATTTGACATATCTGGAAGAAGGGAGTTTAAACAGCTTATAATTGTCAAATCAGTTTCTTGTTTTATGCATGCAGTAATTATTACATTATTTTCATTAAGGTAAGAAAAAATCTGAATGCTCTCAACAGTATTTTTGAATGTGCATAGATTTAGGTAAGAAATGCAGAATGCTCTTACAGTTGCCTTTCTTGAAAATTAAGCATGCTCTTTCAATGACAGGTTTTAACGAAACTGTAATGTTTAAAGAAATTATAGGAATCCACTAAAAGTCATGTTTCACTTGCAATATTATTTGCATTTTATTAGGATATACACTTATTAACATTTTATGGTGGCTCTAATGCTGATCATTACAAATGCTTCATCTGGCTTAAAACATGGACTTGCCTAAAATTGCCTTCCTTTCCTGAGAAAATACAATACTTGTTACTAAGTCTGTTAAGATTTAACTGAAAAGATTAGTGTGAACTAGTGAAAGAAAAAGCCCCACAACAATTAAACAAGTTCACAACACAGTAGCTGCAGGAGAATAATAAAATTTTAAAAAAATTAACTTCATGTGGTTGTTGCTCCTGTATTAGCTGTTCCTACTGAAAAAGTGTTATTACTGTTGATTCAACAAGGTTCTGAATTGTTTAGTGTGCATACAGAAATGCTCACTCCTTAAGTGAAGCTTCACTGTGCTAATCCCCTTGGAATGAAGCATTTATCACCTACCAAACAAGTGTAAAATATTTCTGTCCAGAAGGATTATCACCACTGTCTTCCTCTTTGCTTTACTGGAGCAGGAGAGGAGAGGGAGGGTAGGCAGGCAGCGTGATTCATCAGCTACAAACAAAAATCCAGTTACTAGAAAATTCCTAAATAATTTGGTCCAGTTGTCTTTATCCCTCAGTTTTTTATGATGGATTTTTTTTTTATTGCTATTTTAAGAGGACAATATTGACAAGGAACAAATCAAAACACATCCTATTTTCCTGAAAATCCAAACATATGGGAACCATAGCCTAAGCTGAAACTATAGCCCTGACATTGTAAGTGTAAAAAAGATACTCCAGAAAAATATTCCTCATTCCAAGAAGTTGTGACAGTCATTCATGCATCATGAAACCAATCCAGCATCCCCATTCTTTCTTAGACAATTTCACACATTACTTCTGTTAAAGATGAACACAACTGGTTGCACCAGGTAATGCTGGAGTTTGCTGTGGTTTAAGTCAGTAGTATGACATTACTTGCCTGGTGCTCTGATCCTTTCCTAGCAAATTTTAACATTGCTTTTTCAGTGTTGAATTGATGATTTCAAAGTGCTAGTCACATGATAGATCTACTTTGTAAGTGGCAACACGTAATTTAGAGGTATTTTTCATCAGGAACAACTTGTCCTATCAATTACTTTGCAAAATACAATGATTGTGAGATTGTTCTGCAGTTCTATCTAGACTCTTAATTTTGGCAAGCCTGAAGTTCTTGATATACTCAAGTATTTCTGTTACCTTATTTTATTCATCATTTTTGCTTAACCAGTGCTGAATATTCTGCTGGAGAAAAGGTTAGTGCAAATCTTGCTACAATACATTGGCCAATTCTTGTCTTGTGGAAATTCTTGCTTTGTTTTCTATTTTTTGTATCCTGTCTGCTTATTGATTATCAAATAATATTTTAATTAAAAATAAGTTAAAAGGGTAATAAGTAGCATTTTGCTTGGAGAACATTGCAGAAAAATCCCTGACTTTCTATCTGAAATGACATTACTCTCTCTGTGTTCTATCCCACAGAAAACCCTTCAGGTCTCCTAGCTGTAGGTGGAGGTCACACTGGGCTGAAAAAGAATCAATTTTCTGATAGATTTCCCTTTACTGATGGTTCTGATGAATTGTCTAATGTTTAAGTGTTTGTGATTGCCAAAGGTCCCACCATAATTTTGTAGAGAGGCATGGGCTTCTGTATGAAGGTATGAGCAGAAGGATCTAATCATATTCTGCATATCTAAATTCTTTTTCTGATGATATCCCTCTTCTTCTCTAATCTAAAAATGATTGTTCATACCTCTGCCTTCAGTTACTGCTATGGTTCAGCTACAGATGATGTGATTTCTGAATCTGTTTACAAATTTATTTCCAATACTTCAAAATACAAAGTTATGCCTAAACATAAATCAGACTTTTTTTTTTTCCCTGAGATTCTTATTAAAAAAAGGTCAGCTGTACTTCATTTCATGCCATAGGAATGACTGCTAAACTTTCTTTACTCAAAGTGATTTTCCATAGTATTTATCAGGGAAAATCACCTTTTCCATAGGAAAACATGACACCTTAAAAAATGACAAACAGAAACTTTCAGTGAATCAGTATTCATTTAAATTGATTGCTGTCGATCTTCATAATTTAAGACGGAATATTTGTTTTAGGGACTTAGAATATTGTACAAATGTTTAGCTTGCATAATTCCTAAAGCAAATATAATTTAATATCTTTATGCAATTGTCACTGAAATTCTAAAAGGATCATGTTCAGTTTATGATCCTCTTTTCCCCCATTTTCTCTGTGCCACAAAAAAAAAAAGAAAAAAGAAAAAAAAGAAACACAAAGATTCGTTTAACCCAGCAGACTGCATTGTAAACCAGTTTTTATCTTTGCTTTAGTGGGTAAGTGTACTGTTTCCAGAAAAATATTGTTCCTATCACTTCTATAACATCAAAATACAGGTGTAACAAGAAAAAAAAGGGGCAGTTACAGCTTTTTACTTAATACAAAACAGACTGAAATGTTGGTCTGTTCTTTGAGTTTGTTTTTGAGGTCTGATAACCCAAAACTTTTGCCCAGACAAAAAGATTAAAGACTATTACAAGGACCCTGCCACACATTTACTACCAATATTGTTTCATCAAGTGTCATGCTTGTAAAACCAATATGCCAAACAGACTTATCCAATTATAATAACCAAATCAGTAAAACCAAAAATATTTTGGACCAAACTGTCAGCCGTTTGGTGAATTTGGATTTTTTCCCCATAAAGTTCAATAAATAATTTGAATTTACAAGTATGATAATCAAAGTCATCACAAACATTAGCACAAGGTTAACTGTATTGTGACCAGTTGTCTTACTAGCAGTAGGCTGAAGTTGTACTGAGGAAAGGAAAAATTCATACGTGAGAAAACTTAATGGGACCTGTTTCTATGATCAAGGCTTCAAGTAATTCCATAACGTGAACAGGACCAGACATGGTGAACCAGCAGAGTGGGGTGTCTCCACTAATACTGTGAGGCATTGAGGAATACTAATTTAACCTCACTATGGCGGTGTCCTTTTCATGTAGGCAGCTGCAAGCATCTTTGTTTTACAGTAGCAAGAACCGACAGCAAAAGCTGAGGTAAAAGCTGTGATTTGCAGGAAATCAGAGTCAGAGCTGAAAAGTGGACTTAAATCTCCCAAGGTTCAGTAAAGTGATTTGAACTACAAAGTCATGTTCCTATTCCACAGTTAATAACTGGCTTATTAGGTGAGCAGATGATATTTAATAGATTAATAAATGTTTGCTTCTTCATGGACATGTTCAGATCCCCTAAGATTTGCACACTTTTTATATTCCAATTGCATTAAAATATGAAAGAAAAAAAAACCAAAACAGAACTCATACTATTACTCATATGTCTATCTGTGTTTTGTGATGATAAGTACTAGTACATCTTTTTCACTGAATCTAAATTAACAATATTTTGGTGAGGATGGAAATTATCTATGCATGCCTTACATGGTGTCAGTTTAGACAGTGAATGCTTTTACAATGCACGCTCCATAACATGATTTCCATATCAATGAAACTAAAATCTTCTCTTCTATTAGGAAATTGTTTTTGATGTGCAGAATTCTCAAGACATCATCATGCTTTTAGGGATGAAACTTGACATTTTGAGAAGCCCTTGAAGAGTCTATGCTAGCTCCTGGCCTCATTGTAGTAAATGGAATAAAAAACCCCCCATGCATTCACTTCAATACGGATATGATCTCACCTGAAGTTTCTGAATTTAAAAAAAAAAAAAAAGAAAAAAACCTGGAACTGATTAAAAAAATAGCTGATTGAGAACTGCAGAGTATCAGAAATACAGCCATTGTTTTTACAGTTTTAAAAAATTTAATTGGTAATTGATCCTGAGGTTCTGTAACAAAATTGTTAATCCATCAATCCCTGTGCACCTATGAAATAGTAAAATAAATATGAGTTTTCAAGAACAATTCATAATAAAATCATTGATCTTTTCATGTGACAGGTGAGTTGGCTGTGGTGGTTCTGGAGAGGCAGAGCAGAAGTTAGGACATAATTTATTCCAGTTTATAACACTGGGATATGTGATGTCCCTTATATACAAAGTGCAAAGTGCATTGAAATCACCAGAACAACTTCCACAGCTGGTTTAAAAACTATTCACAAAAAAAGTATTCATCAGTGTTTGGGTATTAAGCTGAGAAAAGGTTTCAAGAGGAAGGTGGGTGTCCACTCCATACTCAACTCAATTAGCATCTTCATTAATGATTTGGGTGATAGAATTTAACACTGTTTATATTGTGCAGAAAAAGGGTAGCAAATGCTGCAGAGGGCAGATCTGCAATACAAATAATCCCAGCAAATTGAAGAAAAACAAGGTGAATTAAAAAAAGAAAAGAGCAAAGTGCTTCCTGTAGGCAGGAGAAATCAGAGAGAATGAGAGTAAGTAACATTTGGCAAGGTGGTAAAATATGGCAAAGAGAACTGCAGAAGATTGTAATAGTGACTCAGAAATGAAAACCAACACTGTAGCATTTGCAAAACCCAGAAAATCTCATTCAGTAACACTTAATGGCAGTTTTAAACAAAATACTAAAAGTCCTATAGGTCGGCTTTACTTGGTGCTAGTGAAGTCTTAACTGAAATAGCCTTTTTTTCTTTTTTAATACTCCATACTAAAAAGACTGCAGAGCATATAGGAAGAATCCAGAGGACTACAATAAGGATAAAAGACATAGAAAATATGAGCAGTAAGAAAATGTGAAAGAAAAATATCTATGTTGTCAACATAAGATAATAAAAATATATTTATCAGCATGATAAATATATTTTAACATATGATGGTATAATATAGGGAATGTTCATCCTGCTTATTCAGGAAAAGTCCAAGATAGTCAGTAAAATCATTTTGTTTGGATACTAGGAAGGACTACATGCATGCAAAACCAGGTTACTTAGTAATGATACACAACTAATTTCATTAGTTTATAAGAAAACATGTAGCTAACTAAGTATTAAAGAAAGGTAAATATTGTTATAAATTTCTATGTCCAAGAAATATTACAAATATTATAAGCAGATATCTCTATCTTCATGGTTCTATAATTCTATTTCGGGCAATTTAATATCATCTTAGTAGAGCAGAAAAAGAGACAGCACATTCTGGGCTCATAGGTGTTTTTTTCTAAACATAACAACATACGAATATTCAATTTGGTTATCTGTTTGTTGGTTTTTTTTCTTTTTCATTCGATTGAAAAAGTAAATACTCCCAAAGGAGTTTATAGTTAACATAGTTCCATGTGACTTTCCATGTATAAGAATATAGGAGTTCCACATTTCTGCAGTTTGATATTTAATTTTAAAAAAGTAAAATTAAATATTTACTCGCCCAAGGACTTACATATTCAAAAGTTTGCCTCTTTCTCCTTTTTACCTGATCTAACATGTACCATATAGCCCATCACAAAGGAAATACTACAGAAAATAAACAGCCATTAATAAAAATTTAGCCTTAAATTTTTCAGTTGGCTGAATATATATCCCTTCCTCAGTATTGGAAATCTTCATATCAGATCTTTTGCTTTGAATTTTTCATGCAGTCTTTCCATTTTTCTTATTATAAGTGTCTTCTATAGTACCAATCAATACAGAGCCGCAAATTCTTGACATCGCTCTTTGCTTTGAAGCATGCACTTTACTTCATTTGCCTTTTGAAGGATTTCAGGTTTTGAAATTCAACTATTCCATGTTCTGAACAGAAAGCTAATTATTCATTTGCATGTCAGTGTGATGTTTTTTATTAGGTTTTCAAAACTGACTCCCACTGTTTCATAGACATGGTAGGGAGGTTTTTAATTTATTTCACGTAAGGCATCACTGCCTTACTCTGAAACAAAATTCTAATCACTGAAGGAGGAGAATCAAATAAACTATGCATCTCCAACTGAAAACAAGAAGCAGCTTTTCAGCATGTCTATAAATGAAAACGCTACCATTGCCATTCTTTCTCCTTTTCTTGAAGGCAAATCAATAAATGAAGGATTTTCAAGAAAGGATAAGGATTTTTTTGTTAGAACCCAAACCTCATTTTCAGAAATTACTAACAGACTAAATACTCAAATTCCTATTTAAATGCAATTTAGGCTCCATGCTACCAGATTTTAAAATATATTAGGAGCTCAGTGTTAAAGGAAGATATCCTGTTAGTGCCTAAGTACTATGAATTCAGTGGCTGATAAACACTTAGGGTTGGATTCAGCTCATTTAACTTCAGCAGTCTAGAAGTCAGGTATCTCATCTGAACTATGCTGGCAGTCTAGGCAGAGAAGCAGGGATCTCCAAAGAATGTTTCAGCCCACCACCACCTGCATCAGGCAGGTGTCCAGGAAAAAAAGGGACATGTAAAAAGAAGGAGTAAGAAAGACTGAAGAATTACACACGGGAAAGCGGCATGTCATCACTGGGGCATGGGAGGATAGCAGCACACCAGGACATGTCCAGCTGAGAAGGAAGATTATTTGACTATTTGAAAATAATTCTCAGATTTAGGATTATCAAAGACCCAAGTTATATGTGAAACAACACTCTACTTACTACCAATTTGCCACGTACTCTTCTAGTATTTTCAACTGCCTCTCTGAGATGGTACTTGACACTTACCAACTTTGAAAGCATGATTCTTTATGAAAGGAAACAAAGGACTACTGTCTTATACAGCTGTTGAGGTTTGGGACAGTTTTTCTTTTTCTTTGCTTGTCTTGCTATCTTAGGAATTTCTTTTCCCATTCTTGTTAATGGGTGGATGATCAAGAGAAACAAAGGAGCCAGGGACAGTGCCTGGCCCTGGGGTAGGCAGAGGGGCAGGGTATGAGTCATGGCAGTTTTTCCTGGTTTCTCGGGGGATAGGAGGCGGCGGACAGAGCTCTGGGACAGACGGCCAGGACTCCAGGTTTTTTCGCTTCTTGCTGCGTTTTTTTTCTACCTGTCTTGGGGAGGGGAGAAACCCGGGATCCCCGAGTATTTCTTCCCCTCCCAGGAAGCCAGCCCCCAGCCGGGGTCCGAAGGTTTGGCTGGTCTGCTGGGGCACCTCAGTGCTTCCAGCCTCAGACGCCGAATTGCTGACANTACGCGGCCGGACCCGCGCCACTGTGCCCCCTGCAGCCCAAGGGAGTCATTGCACCCTCCCTGCGCACCGGGAGCACCAGCGCCCCTGCCGGCTGTGACCGTGACTGCACCAAAGGGGAACTGCCAACAGAACGGGAAGAGACTGTCCGTGGGTTTCTCTGTTCTTATTTGTTGTAGTTACCATTGTTGTTGTTTTGTCTGTCCCACCATATATATAAATATATTAGTAAAGGACTGTTATTCCTCTTTTCTCATACCATTGCCTGAAAGCCTCTTGATTTCAAAATTTTACCAATTCGGAGGGAAAGGGGGTTACATTTTTCCTATTCTAAAGGAGGCTTCTGCCTTCTTTAGCAAATACCTGCCTTTGAAACCACGACAACAGCACACAGTGATATCAGTGTAAGAAAGATACTATTTTCTATAAATTCTTTTTAACAGAGACATTACTGCGCTTGTGAAAAAAGGAAAATATTGCCTAAAGCTAAACAGAATGTGTACAGGAATCAAAGAAATTTCCCATGTAAGCTTTTTCAATAAACTTTAGTCTTTAGTGACTTTTAATATATCAGCAACTCTTTGCAGAATCTATCATTAATGCTGCATGCTGTGACACAGACAAACATCCTTTAATGGCAAGTTAAAGAATGAGTGCTACACTCATCTTCACTTTGAGACCAGAAGGAGAATAAATGCTATTATGTCCTGGAGATGTTTTGCCAGAAATTTAACATCAAAATTAAGTCTCCACAGTCTGCTACAAGCTCCTGCTTTCATTATGCAGACGGAGATATTTCTTGAAGGAGTACCTATTACTTTAGGTTCGTACTTTACACTATTTCCAAGTGTGAAAACCCACGTGTCTGGCAATTATCATTATATTCTCATTCCTGTAACAGGTTGTATATGCTAATGAAAAGAAAAAAACATAATTATATAGCATCATAGTCTGTTGTTACTAAGCTCTCCTGTAGCCTTGTCTTCCAAACAGCTGTCTGAGCTCATGACTTTTTCCTTTATCAAAAATTAAAATCACAAAATTCAGGAAGGCAAACACAACAGCCAGAACTTGTAGTTTTAGGAAACATCTCATGCTTTTAACCCCGTCACTGTTTGTCAACCATGAGAAATGCACAATTAGAAGCTCCAAAGATTTCTGATTCTATGCAAATTATGCTATATTGTATATCCTTGTGCTGAATCTGAACTAGTTTTGTGATTGAAATATTTTAAAGGAAGCGGAAAGCACTGATCTAACATATATGTATGTATGTATGCACAAGCCTGCTTTTGAATAAAAGCAAGTGGTTAGTCCCTAGGCTTAAGGTGAAGCTTTTGCAATGAATGAATCTCTTTCAGTATTGCCCTTGGCAGTGTTTCTTACATGGCCATTTGAACACCTAGGATTAAGCACAATTGGGCAGATGACAATATTCACAGATAACCTTTGCACAACCCTCAGTATCAATTTTTACATAATTCTTACGTGAATACTTGTGCAAGTAGTTTTTATACTGAATATTACTTAGATTATATCAGCAATATATTTAACAATGTTTTGCTACAATTTATGGTGAGATAAACAGCGTATGAAAGAACAAATATACCCACATAAACTTTATGAGGGAAAAAACATAAATATGTTCTAACTGCTTAACTTCTCCACTTAATACAAATCAATCTCCATCACTGCAGCTGCAGGACAAATGTCTTGCACCTGTGATTTAAGAGCATTTGTGGGAGAGTGAATCAAGTGCATTTGGTTACAATGGGCAGTCAAGTACAACAAAAATTAGTGTATTCTGTAAGTGATGATTAAAGAGAAATACCTAAATGCACATGCACTCCAACACAGTGTTTCCCTGTGCTCCCAAATAAAAAACACCCCTGGCCAGTTTAGCCAAATCAAGCTAGAATACCTTTGGATGCGCTAAGTGTCAAAGGAATGTGCCAGAGGTGAGCAAAGCCAAGACTAAAAAAAGTGTTCCGCTTTAATAAGCTGAGGGAGGAAAAGAGAGGAGTGACAACTATAAAATTGCCAAGAAAAGACAGAAAGAGAGGAATTGCTTTGTGCATCTGATTGGAAGTCACAGAAGGGCCTCTTCTATGAGGCTCCCCTATGAAAGGAGAGCCCTTCACTTTTAAGATATGGTCAAAAGATTGACACATCTAACCCCTTTTATTTTTTCATTTGAGTAGTGAGGTATATCTCAAATTGTCCGTAGAGGAGGTTCTTCAGATAGTTTTGAGCGCTCTGATCTCATTCTGCCTCTGCATTGCAAACAGCAGTTTTTCTGTAAAAGGATTAATTGGCAGTTTAAAGATACCAGAGAGATACTTAGACACAGCACATTACTGATCACCTCATTATTGCTGAATTACCCAACTGTTGTAGGGTGGAAGAAAAATAGCCTGAATTACACTGTGGCCTCCTGAAGAACAGGCTTTTAGCATGAAACCCACAATAAACCACACTTTAGTTCAATTCATAAGGTTACTCAATCAATCAAATCCTACCCTCAAAAGACAGAATCCAATTTCTACACAAACAGGTATTTGTGGTAGTCTGGTAAGTGGGATGTGGCATCATACTACAGCACTTCTGAATAGATAGGGTGCCCCTTAAAATTACTATCATTAAAGTAGCAGCAGCAAGTTTTGAAAACAGCACTAGAGAAAACTTATCCTCTGGGGATAAATTCACTAAGGTAATCATTGAGTTTAATGGATTATTAGAAAAGGACATCAAATATTTTTCATAGCTAGTGCTTCATTCTGAGCATACAGAATCAACAAAATAAAAACAACTATGCATGTGCAATCAGCTGCAGTGTGACAGCACTGAAGTCAGTGAGAGAGAATATTTTTTCTGTTTATTATGGACAATTAATAAAAAATCATCATCTAATCCTACACTTTTATTAAAGCTGACATTATTTAATTCACTTATCCATATACCACAGATCACTGCCTTTCAGTACCAGTTTTGGAAACATTCTTTTCATTGGCATGAGAAAGGAAGAAAATGACATGAAAAAAATTACTAATATTTAAAATAATTCTAGAGTTTTGAGCTAGCAATTTTACAGGAGGAAAAATAATTTCTGTTTTGTCTTGAATAGTTACATTGCAACATGCTTTTTGAAATACCTGTTTAAATGTTTTAGGAAATTTATCTAGTGAGTGTAAATTCTCTCACAGTGCAGAAAGCATAGCATGGCTCTGTGACTAGGGCAGACATTCACTTTGGAATATTTGTGACAGTTTAAACACATTACTGTCTCCTTAGCTTTCTACTAAGCTACACATGCTTCAGTGCAAAGCTGTGTCTGTGTAAGAACGTATTTTATGTGGCTGCTCAATGTGCCCTAAGACACACCCATGTATTTCAGCCCAGAAACAGATCATGAGTGTTTAAGTGGCAGGACCATGGGAGTGGGAGCCTCCAGCAGGACAACTGCAAATATGGAGTGCTAAATGTGATGGACCACTGTAAGAGGTGATTAGTCACCACAGCCATTTTCAGGGCATGGCCTGTGAGCCCATTGCTACCACTGCAGTGGTGAGAAAGGAGTATAGGGTTTCAGTATTAAACAGGTTCAAAAAAGGAGAGCACTACATAGCTCACATTGCTTTCCCAGGTTCGATAAATGCTTATTCATATGTGAAAAGATGCTGAAGGCAATACAGAATTTCTATTTCCTCCTGCATTAACACTGGCATAATTTTTCGTGACATAAGGATCAGAATGGCTTCCTTCAGAAACTCCAACTAATACAAAGCTCCTCAGAAAATGTGTGGGTTTAGTGCTGCCTTGAAATTTCTGGTAGATGCCTGGTTCACAAGATGGAGTTTATTTGATATATTCTAATTTGAAAGTAAATTCTATAATATTTAGAGGAAAAGTAGATGTGGGAAAAGTATATTCTAGCCATTGCATCGATATTTGGAACAAAAAATTGCTAGGAACTATGTTAAAGTATTGCATCTGTACCCCAAAAGAATAAATAATGAAACACAAGGCTGACAGCATGAGACAGTGAAAATTAAAAAGCAGAGAATATTTCTGTTTGTTTTTATACTTTCACAAAAGATGAGTGGTTGCTCTGGCAGACTTTCCTACTTTCAACTATGGTAAATCCTGTTCAGCCCTTGTCCATAGCTGATTCATAGAGCCATAGTAAAAGTACTGCCTATGAGAGGCATAGACAACCCCCAGACAAGTTATCATAGCAAACATGCATTCTGTAGCTGTGATCTTCTGAGCATCTGCCTGACTAGAAATAAATTTAGCTTCCGGTTTTAAGCAAAATCGACAGTTTTTCCCCCAGTGCCTTCAACAACTGGTGAAATACTAGCGATGGTGCTCTACAGCATACAGAAGCGTTTTCCTCACCCAAGTGGATCATGAAATGCTGCAAAACTCAGGCTTTGTGTCACTTGACTTATCAGTCCTCACAGAGATAAGAAACATGGGGAATATAGGATGAGAAAGCTGTAAAAATCCAGACTTCATGAAGAATTCCAAAGATAAAACACTGTTTTGGATTCTCATGGCACCTACTATTTTTTGGTTTCCACATCTCATTCTCGCAGAATCACATGCTAAGACTGTGCAGCATTTAGGATAAGGTTTACTTATATTATGTGTGTCTAGGGCTCATAGTATAATGTCACCCTGATATCAAAATGGAGCCACTAGATGGTACTGCAATATAATTAATAAATATTAAAAAGTAATCTTATAAATATATATTTGGATATTTTTCTGCAATGTCTTGGCCGTAACATTTGAAAGACTTGCAGAAAAATCCATGGCAATGCCTTTAAATATATATGAAAGCCTCCATATAACCATAATATAACATCATAACTGAGGTACTCAATATATATGCAAACACATATATGATTTTTATACAATATGCACACACATATGTAAATCATCATATGGAATTATCATCTAATCAGTCACTACACTTACTTATTTTCACATGTTCCTGTATGCAGTGCAAAGCTATTAAAATGTGGGAAAAGCGAGCATATATAAATCAACATGAAGATGTATGTTTATTCATACACTCAACATAAAATAGGCCCCAGGATTTTAAAAGATCAAATTGTTACAATTAGCAAAATATATACAATCATATTTCATATTTTTCTATACTTTGAATGATATCCTTTCACAATTTACTTCACCATTAAAAAGATGAAAAATTCTACTTTTATCTAAATGCATTTCACCATATGCTATGTCTACAGTATTAAACAGATTAAATTTTATAATCAGTTATCTTCCAGCTGGTAAAGATCTTGAGGTTTAAAAATTGCTGCAGAACTAAATTTTCTGAAACCATAAGCACACTTAATAGTATCTACCCGTGAAACTACCCCCTGAATAACCTAACACTGCTGGTTGCCAGCACTATTTTCAATTTTCATCTGTTAGATATATGATCAAGCATGTCGAATGTGCCCTAAGTAATAGAAGTGAAAAAATAAAGTCATTTACTTAAAACATTCTGATAGCTATTTATCTGAAAACCCTGGTCAGATTTACTGCTCAAAGGCATTTACCTACAAAGTTAACCAGATGCTTTGAATTGAAAACTAATTTAATTTCTCTGTTATCTTAACAGGACATCTGTTAAAACAAATCCAAGGAAGGTAATATGTTCAAAATTAACCATCCTGCAGGTTGTTTTATTAGAGTATGTATGTCATTGACATTTAACTGCTAATGACCACAGGCTTACAAAAATAATTAGCAAATGTGGAATCAAAGCAGTATAGCGATTATACTAATGGACACAAAGGAATGTAAAATGAATGCATAACTGGTGTAAATTCAATCTTTTTGCCAAGTTCATTGCTTTGTAACAACTGAGTTATGCTGAAGATGGATTACCCATTTCTTTTGTTTCCTTCTTTCCTCAACTTCACCTGTGTATCAAGCTCCCCCTTTAAAATCAGAGCATATTAGCCGCACAAAGTGTTCAGCACTCATAGCCAGCATGTTTTTTAAGCAGCATGAGTGACAAGCTATGCAAATAATATCCTGAAGTAATTTGCATTATTGCAGTTAATTTGCATATGGATATAAACTAGATTTCAGAGAAACTAGGTATCAATACAGTCAGTGGTATATGAAAGTCAGACACTAGGTGGATGTGTGCTTGCCAAGGTTGGGATGTTCAAGTGGAAAAATACTACAAGGTACCTATTTCTGTTTGGTCTTTATAACTTTGCCAAAGATGGTAGGGACAAGTGGGAACAGTAGGAGGAAAAACAGGCTCCATATTTCCTCCCACCCCTTCTGTTTATTTCCACCATCACTGCAGGACTGGTGCCAATTTGTTGACAGGAGGTGCCATGACCATTGCTGCCTCTTCCTCTTCTCATTAGAATCACCCAATGGAAAAAGAAAAGAGAAAGAATGGGCTTCCTTACACCCTAAAAGTCAGCCATATCTGGCTAATCCTGGACTAACATCTCAGATCAACAAGGGAAGGGAAGATTTCTCAGTGATGAAAACTTGCTAATGCATGAGCATCGTTTGTAGGTGGATTTCTAAACTGCTCATTTCCTCCTTGAGATCATTTGCATCAGATGCTCTCCCACAGTGCAGGTTGGTGGCTGGGCCTGGCTGGAGGCAGGAGAATTGATGGCTGTATCCTAAAGTCTCTTCTGGCTTTACTTTACTTTGAGCCATGACCATGAGTATGTAAACATTGACTCTGGACAGAGTGCACACTGGCAGTTGGAGAATCCCACTTACAAGATTTCTTACATTGATTCCTCTAATTTCATGATATGGAAAACAGACTAACTTGCAGTTCAGCTACAGAGTGGGCAGTACTTGCAGATAAAACTGCAGCAACCTCTCTCCTAAAATCGTAATTTCTCCAGCTTTGCAGAGCTGACTCTCTCCTGAAGGACATTCCCCAACAACGCCATTTTATTGTCTTCTTACTGGTCCCTTTGCAGTTACTTGAGAACCTTCACCAAGTTTTGGTTAACCTTCCCAATTCATTTATGTCAGCAGGAAAGAGGAAGGTTTACACATTTGCAGCATCTTACTGGACTGCAAGGTTTATATGCAAGATTTTCAGTAGTTTGTTAAATACAGCATCAGGAAACTTAAATATTAACATTAGTTGATTTGTCTTTGAACCAAAAGATTCTAATTATTTCTGAATGTGTTACTACTTCTTCCAAACATGGACAACCTATATCTTTCTACATTTTACATAAGATACTATATAGGTTTACATATATGTGAAGACCTTTCATTTTTCTTCCATAGTAAAGCAAAAGTATGAAAAGTGAGCTGATTATTTATCACAAGATAATTAATTTTTTTTCTTGTGAGGTACAACCAACTATCTGTGGTTGGAAATAGGAATTCAATTACAGAAGAACACATAGAAAGCTGAAGTACTCAACTTCCTTTAAAAGCCTAAAAAGGAATGTTAGAAAAGGTGGAGCATGACTCTTCTCAGAGGCACACGGTGAAAGAACACAGGCAGTGTCACAGATTGCAGCAATGGAAATTTCAACTGCATATCAGGAGAAAATTTATCACAATGAGAATGGTTAAGAAATAGAGAAATTGTGAAACTGCCATCCTTGAAGACTTCTAAAACTCGACTGGCTAAAACTCTGGGCAACACAATAGAACTTTTAAGTTGGTGCTGCTCTGAGCAGGAAACTTTGTATCGTATTCTTGAGAGGGCTCTTCCGTCATGAATAAGTCTGTGATTTTGTAAGTCTAAGTTATCTTCTATTTCCAGTTATTTGCAGCAGGTAGGAGAGAAAGTGTTCAGAAACATTTGATTTCCCTTAAAACTTCTGGCAGAAAACAATCTGATTACATATTTTCCTTTAGTTTACATTTTAATAACTACAGCACATTCAGTTCTTTGTATCGTATTTAACAATTTAATATCTAAATAAGTGCATTTTCTAATCTTTCTTATTCTTTCATGTTCCCCCTGTTGCAGTACAGGGCAATATAGGAAAGCAAGTAATATGATTTGAATGCAAATAGAAACCCTTTTTTTTTTTAAGAACAGTTGCTCAGACCTGTAGAATGAATAATGAGGGACCACACTTTGACTACAACTAGTGATCTATGTACACAGTATCACCTTTGTGCTTAGAGATCTTAGGTGCCAGTGTTCTGAACATAACCTTTCATATTCTTATTCTACATGTTTTCATATCAGAACTGAAGTACAGGATTTACATTTATATTTGCTATTAAGCTTTTTCTGACTGTTGCAATATATGGAGTAAGATTGAGTATGGCAGCCTCACTCAACTGCCAAAACTTCATCTCTGAAATAGCGTACGTGGTACAGGATTAAAGAAAAATATACAGTTGTGACTTCATAATTAAAAGCTATGTAAAAATGAATGTACGAGAGCTAAATCATGCTTAGTGAAGCAATCTTAATTCTCGCAATTCTTGACACTGGAGTGTTTGACTTCCAAACACCTAATTTTTGCGTCAAAAATATATAAGTAGAACCTCATGATTTAATATATTTAATGTAACTTTGTATCTTATTAGGTTTAAATGAGGAAGACATCAAGAATGACACACAATTAGAAACTAAGTAAATTTTGGCAGTTAAAATGAGCTTTTCAGAAGTGTACTCTTGGTCATAGTCACATGGTACTCTAGGGACTACAGCAAAGTGATTCCGGAGCTCAGCCAGGCGACAGTGAGAGGAGAGCTCTTGTATCTGGTCACACAAATAGGGTTGCATGCAAAGGGAACCAGAATTACTGGCTCATGGATGGGACACTGCGCAGCAAGAGCTGCTTTGGACCCTGAGGCCCAGCTGATCCCCCCTGTTCAGCACCCCAAACCCAACCTCTGCCTTGAGATCCAGTACCTGACAGCAATAGCATCTCCACTCCCACGCTTGTGATAGGACCAGTGCAACCTCAGGCACAGGTTTCTTTCAGCCAAAAAATGTTTGCTTATTTCGAAACTAAAAAATGGGAGTGTGATAGGTCTTATTCTGCTTATTTTCTGCTTGTGGAATCATTAGACATCATTAGGGGAGGCTTTCAAATGCCTTGAATCAAGAGTCCTGTTCTTAATCACACGAGTATTTTCTTTTGTTGTTGTTCTGAGATAGCTGAATCTATCTCCTTGAGTCCTCCTTTCCTGGGTTTAAAAAACCACAGAAATATTACATTTTCTCAGAAATGCTTTCCATTATGTTTTTCTTTTTTGTTTCACTAGTGTACTTCAGATGTGTCTCATTCAAGATAAGAGGTTATGCTTTTCATATTCTACATTTGCTTAGTCACAGGCCAAGATAAATATTATCAGTCCTGCAACCTGAAAGTCCTACTTATAGCAAGCATGGTACTCACCAGCAAGAAAAACAACACACAGACTAATTAAATGTTTTTGAAGAATAATTCTGAAAAGTATGTCTGAGAAGTGGGTTTTCTAGGCATTCATTCACAGATCTACATAAAAATCAAGCTTAAGAACAAGTGATTGTTCTTACAAAACCTTTCTTACAAAGCCATAAATATTCCAGCTTGCTCTGAAAGAGTTTCAGCAAAGATAACTGTGCCTCAAGGACAGAAAATATTTAGTGTAATGCCATTTTCCACAAGATATCTGTGATTGTAAAGGTATATAATGCAAACAGATTCCCATGGATGTTCACCAATAGTCCTTGAATCTTTTCAGTCTCTTTAGAGATGATTATCTCATTGTTCTAAAAATTTCTTAGTCTTTACTGGCCTGCTTCAGTATAATAAGGAGAAGCTCTAAAAATGTTGCGACCTTCACCCCCACAACTAAAATAAGTATATTAACAAATGAAATATATCCTCTCCATTGTCTCAGCAGGTGATGATGGAAAAATTGTTGTACATACACATAGAATAAAAGCTTTCTCAAAACTTCAGAAAAAAAAGCACCTTATTTTTATTTTATTTGGTAGCAAGCTATAAATGATACATATAAAAATAAACTATACCCATCTGAACTGTTATTAGGCTGTAATTTGAACCTATCAATTCTTAAAGCCATGCTGCACAGGATTGTCTTTCACGGTTTACAACCTCAGAGGCATCCCTCTGGTACTTGCCTAAGGGTTGTTTTTTATTCTCTATTAGAACCAGTTCAGACAGAGCGTTTTCCAAGGTTCTACATGCCATTCCTAACAAAGAAAATATGCAGGTTTATCACCACAGATTTAAAATTGCAGTTATTCCCAGATGAAAATATAAATAATAAAGATGATTCAATACAAGATTTCAGAATACACCTGAGAAACCTAACACTTAAAATCTATTTTGTAAGATACCTACATCTGTAAAACAGCCAGAGCCTCTGAAGAACATAGAACAGGAGGATAAGTTCTATCAACCCAAACAGTTGGGTAGATTTCCATTAGATGTATATTTCCCAGCCCTAGATCTTGCAGAATATTTCCCATGTGGGAAGTTTTGATGTACCATTTGAATTGAAAAGGAGAGGAGAGTGATGCCCCATATGTGAATTAGATCTTTTGTAGATAATTAGTAGATCTCTACCAGTTTTTTTAATCTGTTTTCTAGGATCTTTTCCTTTTCTCCCTCTCTTTACAATTCTGGTGCTCTGAAAGCCAATTAAAGTGAGAAGAATATAATCTACTGGGTATTTCAACAGATCATATCGCTGGAACAAATAATACCTCTAAAGACCAAATAAAAAATTAAACTGAATTCAAACATGGACCTGAACCCTATGGTTGTTCGGGAAACACTCAGGATTACAATTTCTAGACCTCAGAAAAAAATAATTTCAGGATTTAGATGCTGTTTGTGACCCATTTTTACTCCAAGTAGCACCTACTAGTATTCTTACACTTATTATACCCAGTGCTCAAACAGCTACTTCTCCTTTCTTTGTTTTTTCCCACCCCCATTCACTTCCCCAAGCAAGATAAGCATCCCGACATTTACAAGTTTAGGAATGCAGGTGGCTGAAACAAGCAGGTGGAAAGAGGGTGGATTGGGTTGAGTGTAATTGTACAACAGGTGCCAGGTTTGTTACATATGTTAGTTCTCCTGGCAACAAAGAAAGGATTTTGACCAAATAAAATACAATATATGCAAGTTCTTTTATTTGCTATGTTTTTGCCAAGCTTTTAATGGGATTGGGCCTGTCTGAAGGTATAAAACCAGGAAAGTGCAACATTTTACCTGCAGAAATTTACTTTACACCCTCAGGAAATGAAATTCTGATCCTTTTGAAGTCAGCATCTTTTGAAGAAACAGAATACATGGGGCTGAAATACGTTGTCTCTAGTAGTTTTTGTACTTTGGGGGTGATTTGAAAGAAACAACAGGCAAAGAAGTATCTTTGCCTCATTTATTCTTCCTATAATTGTGTTTAACGTTCTGCATAATAAGGTATCAGTAGCTCACAAAGGATCAGAGGATTACAGCTGTACTTTACAGTTGGGCTAAATTCCTTATAATCAGGAACAAAAATTAAAATCTGAGTCAAGAAGAAAATTTCATGTGTTTGACACAAGGGACTCTCCTTGATGGTCAATTCACAGCTCTGTGAGCATAATTCAGCAATATCTAGACTCAACAGAAGCATATTACCCTAACAAAACTTTTTTTGCCACTGCTAATCTTTTATCCCACAAATTGCCAACTTTCTGGGAACACTTTAGAAACTTAGGAGTTTTGGTTTCAAATGTTGGTTTGAGGCAATTATCAACTGCTACTTTATGCATTATCACACTGTCAATAAAACTCTATAAATATGTAATTCTTAGAAAAATACATTTTTCCTATGGATTTTTGCTGTGTATAAGTGTTCAAACATAACAATCCTACCAGAAGCATGAATTAAAAAACACTGATGAAGCCAAATGGCAATTCGTTCTGGCACCTCAGTTTAGATCTTAATTTAATGAAAGACCCCTTCTTTTACAATTACTATACTATGTATAAGACCTCTGAAAGGAATCCAGCTAAGTAATAGCAGGCTAAATGGTACAAAAAAATATTTTTTTGCCCCTGAGATGGCAATGTTTTGCATTCATTAAATCATTAATTAATGTCTCTCACATGGGCGAAATTTGCATGGCAGGACTACTGAGGGGGACAAAAGGAGGTAATTTTCTGTTAAAGCATATATACAATTATTGTTGTGGGCATCAGAATGTATATGCTCATTACTGTCTGGTTTAAAAGTTTCTAACATACCCAGGATACTCCAATTTCCATCAGACTACGACATTCATTCCAGTAACTAAAAGATGAGTAAAACAGAGCACAGCCCAGGGCATGTCAACAAAGAGTTGATGGCTTAAATGTATCCAGTGGTAAATTACCTTTGAAAGGTCTCCAGCCTCCAAATAGAAGCAGATAACAAACACGTTCCATGTAACCCAAAGGACCAGCCACACAGCATACTGTAGGGAGGAAGAGAGGAACACTGCATTAACAATTCCACTCTCACCTGAGTTAAATTTAGTTCATTAGTTCAATCCAAGACAAAACCAGATTATAAGTATGGTGCCTCTGAATAAAAACGTTACATATAAAACAGAATAATGAATAAATTCTTCTCTTTCCCTGATCCCATCTAGAGTGACCTAGAGAGTAGTCACACCAGAAAATCTGCATCTCAGGAAACATTGATAGATCTCACATTTGAATTTGAAATTAATCCGCATGTCTCTCTTTTTGTTCAAATCAGTAATACTACAATAGAGAGGCATGTAATATGAATTATATATTAGAAGTGCAGAGCTGATCATTCTAACTTACTAAATAACAACTTGATTGAACTAGCACTGGATTTTCAACACTTCAGACTTAGTCTCAAGAAACCAAACATACATATAACCTGAAGAAAATATGTCTGTCTATCTATCTATCTATCTATCTATAATTTTGCAGAATTTTTACAGAATATAGGGGGATTTGTTCATGACAGCTGCCGCTATAAATTTATTTTGTGACCTTCCAAAGCATCATTCATAATTATTCAACACCTTCAAGAGGCAGACTGCATTTTAAACTGCCAGTTTCTTTGGGGCTTTTTAATTTTATTTTTTTTCTTTTTAATTTTGTCTTACGGTGTATAGGAGAAGCATTCATGTTTAAGCAATATCTCTTCATTGGTAGTTGCCAAACATCTTATTCACATATCTGATGTGAGTAATGGAGTACATGTTTTCTCTCCTTCTGTCTGCTATTCTGCTTCTGTTTTGTATTCATAAAACCTTATGTGCTAGGACTGGAAACTACATTCCCCTGCTGTAATGCTGGAGGATCTTGTATAATAAAGTTTGACCTGCTGTTGCTACTCTTATCTAATGTTTGTATTTAAGAACTTCCCTTGACAAATTATTCCACCATCTAATAAACTTCAGGATCTTCAAATGCTTTTCTAATGGCTGTTGGAGCCATCCTCTGGTCCACAATTCAATTCTGCATGTTTGCTTATTTCGTTCCACAAGGTCTTGTATATGTGCGAAGTTAGACAGCAATAGGACAGACACCTGTTATAGCTGAGAGCTGCTTTCTCCTTTTATATCTCCACCCCACTTCTCACAAGTACTTACAGACTTGGTCTTCGTGTCTTGTAGCCTTTTTTCAAACCATACTCATTACATTTTGATAGCTCCTTTTCCAAATCAGGAAACACTATTTTCTGCTCCATGTGTTCGCATTGTGATTAAGCAGACAATATTTCGGATGGTATATTATCCATTCCATACAAAAAATACAAGACAAACTATTGTTTGTCATGAATGACAATCTCTTTCTCTTCATTCAGTAACAAGCTATGCAGGATTCTTCTTGCATTTCTCTTGCAAGTGCTGTTCTCTATTACATTGTCTATTATTCAACATGTCATTTTCAACCTCATCTTCTGTCATTTCCCAGGATCTAAAGTGAGACTATATCCAAAATGACCAAAATTTAGACTTGCTGTAATTTCTTATTTTTATAGATAAAAAAATAATTTCCAGCCAGCCTAGCTATTAATTGGACCATGTTCAGATTTTAAAAAGTTATGATAAAAATAGTTTTGATTTAATGGAAGCTAACACAGCTATAAATGCTTGAATTGCTTTATACAGAAGTAATTTCAGGTAATTTAAAGCATACAGATTACATATACTTCATAGGTCAGCTCTTTCTGGTCACAGATGACAGATTTATTTAGGTCAGGAGAACTCTCTGGAGGTCACCTGGTCCAATCTGCTCAAAGCACAACCAGCATGGATCAAGTTTTACAGGGATTTATTCAGTTGAGGTCAGAATATCTCCAGAGATGGCCCAGCTAATCCACATCTATGCTTTGAATGCAGGCTGCTAATAAAACTTTGGAAAATAGGAACTGAGTTTAGCTGGAGAGTCTTAACAAACTCATTTTTTTTTAAAGAAAACTTTGAGAAATTAAGCATATTGAGCATTTCATTTTCCTGTAACTTTCTCACAGTACACCCCTCTTCACATGTAACATGGAGCTTTATAATGATGAAACAGGTGAAGGAAACATTACTTTAGATTTAATAACCTTAATTTGTCTTTGTTAACCAACTTTGTGGCATTTTAACTTGTTGGGTTTTGCCAGTTATTGTAATACTTAATGTTATATATTCCAATGTAGTTAATAAAAGCACTCCTTCTGACACATGAAGATAACTGGATTTCATATAGTGAAAATTCTAAAAATTGCATTTAGACTGGTTCCTCAAAGAAACGATACCAAAGAAGTAATATCCATGTGCAATTTCTCTTCCCTTGAAAAATATTTTGTGCTCCAGAACAATTTTAAGCAAACTGGACAAAAGAATACAAGAAGATTCAAAGATATTTTATCCATAAAGGTTTCAGGAAAATAGGCCTACAAATGGGAATAGACACTATTAAGTCCTTACAGAGAGAAAGACTTACAAGATCATCATTTATCCATCAGCAAGAAGGGGAAAAAATGTGGGAGAGAGACACTGGAAATTAAGTTTAATTAGGTCGGCTGTTCATAGCACAACTTGTCCCATTGCATGTAAGCAACAGCTGATTAAAAAGCTCAACATGCACAGCATATTCAACAGAACACTCCGAGGAACTTTGGAGCTACTTGTGCCAGCAGAGAGCCTTATTACATGAAGAAGCAAAACTTTTCTTTTTCTCTGTCAAGTTTATCACCAAAAAACTGACAAATTTATCTGCGATTTAGATACACTATTTTAACAAGCATCTCTTGTTATTGGACTACAGATAAGGATAAAAATGTCTTTTAAAAGTATGTTTCAAACTTCTTCCTTTTGAAATGTTTTATTAAGTGCTTGTTGCCTGAATTCTGTGGATAAACACTTAGTTGAATTGTCTTGAAATACAAAGATGTTTCTGCTTCCCATTGCTTCTTATTTCAGATGCTTCAGGTCTAGCACATCTCTTATCTCTGCATCACATGGAGTCATAAATGCCTCTTGTTTTCCATGTGTTTCAGCAAACTGTTGGAGAGATTCAGCACTGAAGGTCTGTGACCATGAACAAATTCCTTTGACACTTTCTACTATATGTACCTAATTAGAAGCACATTTTATGAGTTCTTCAAAGGGCTAGAGCTGTATTTTTTTCTCATTGCAGGAGTTCAAGACAGCTGCATTATCTGACAGAAGCCACTACAATGCTACAGCAGTCACGTAACAGTAAGACAAGAACTTTGACAAATACACACTAGACAAAGCAGGAGATACTGACAAGTGGCACAACAATGACAATGCAGCTTATTATTTTTATGGAGATCCACACTGGAAAGAGGTATAACTAGAAGGTTAAGACGGAAGATTTGAATACTTACTGCATGGAAACTTTTTAGCCAATCAGTAATAGTTACTTTTATTTTTAAAATAAATTCTATCAATACAGCTCTCCCATGCTTACCATTCTCAAAGTAAACATGAATTTATAACCCTCTGCAAAGAATTTTGAGAAGAATAAGGTATTTTATGATTTATCAATACTGTGTAGTTACATTCACTGTGAATCATCACAAATGAATATAAGATGTCTTTTTTCTTGGGAAATGAAAAACTGAGATATTAAAATACTTGTACCAGTCCTGAGAACCTATACATTTCTCTTCACACTTCTGTGAAAGTAGGCTAAGTCACACTATCTCCAATTTACTAACAGGGAAACTGGAAGTCAAAGAAATTAAATCTTTTGACTTAATTCCTAAGCCAAATGGAAAAATGATCACAAGGGCACAAAAACCAAAAGTTGAGGTAGGCCACTACTCATTTGATATAAAAATGGTCACCAGAGCTCTCATCTAATACTCTTGTCACACTTTGCCTGAAGGAGAAATATGTAACATACCTTTCAAGTATAAATAGCGAGGAACTCTTATAGCTATGAGTGTTTTAAATTAAAGCATTATTTTTTACAGAGAACTTCACATGGCATGTCGCTTGCTCCCAAATTCTCTTCTGGTATGTGAGTCAGTTACAAACACATTTGTCTGAGGGATCAAAGGGCCCAGACTTACATTGTGCAATTCAAAGCAATTGAATTGTTCTTGTGATTAATGATTTGCTACTTATTTTATTTTTAGAAATGTACATAATTTTAGTTTCAGATTCAGAAGAATATTATCCCTCAAGACCTTTCTGTGCTACATTCAGGAGAAAGAAACTAAAGGTATTTCTAAAATTTTAATTACTACATTTATCATAGTAATTCAGTATGTGATTATTTATGCTATCTGGGCAACAGCACTTGAGTTGTTCAAAGATTACCTTGAGCCCAGCATGTCTGGGAAGAGCATCTCTTTCCAGTAATGCAATAAGAACTGTCCACAATACAATTCTTTGTTTCTTTGTTATTTTCCCCTAATTTCCTCAGTTTATGAAGATATATCACTTAGAAATTCAATTTACCAACCTATCTTTTCCACATCAAATATGATATGATAAAAAATTGAATTCTGAATATTTTGCATTAATATACTCTCTCTGCCTCTTGTTTCCATATGCCTGGAACTGGTAGAAACACCTAGATTCACCCATGAGAAGTCCATCTGAAGCAGAAAGGACATCAGTCTACAGTGTGACTTCATGTGGTTGCTTAGCAGGTTCCATCCCTAATTTCCTCTGCTCTTTGCTGTTTCCTCTCTATTCCCATTGCCTGAGGTTTTTCCTAGAAAGCTGAGGAGGATGTGGGCAGCACAACATGGTGGAGAGTCCAGTTCTAGAATCCAGCAGGAGCAACACATCAGTGCGAAGCTTCCAGTGCAAAGCAGGATCAGAAGCCACATCCTGACTCCAAATAGGAATCTGGAGTCAAATTCTTACCCAGCAGAGATTCAGTGATTGAATGCATGAGGACCAGATGTTTTAAGCAGAACCGCTGCCCTCAGGAACCTGACATAAAGAGGAACTGTGTTCTGCTTTTAATGATTCAGATTAAAGTATTCCCTGCCCAGCACTTATCTACAGGCCTCACTGGAAGACAGCTCAGGGCCAAATCCAGTAGTCTGATAACAAATAGTATTCCTGGCAGCAGAGGACTTTGTGCAACCAGTTTGACTTCAATAAATGTTCATTGACTTTCCCGAATGTACTGGAAAGCTCTTCCAGAATGACATAATCCTTTGGATTTTTTTCCTTGCTTGTTGATTGCCACAGTATGCAGCTTGCACTAGTTTTGCTTGGCTGAATTCTTCCTATCATTAAGACTTAGATATTTCTTGCTGGGTTTTATTTATTTTTTTCATTTATTTTTACTCATGGCTATAGTATCAGAACACTGTCCATCCTTGTCAGAATCTGTTTCTATACAAATATGAATCAATTTTGTAGCATCCATTTTGAGTTGCTAAAGTTTTCCATCTCAAATTGCAATGACAGTCTAGTTTTCTGCTTGGGTTTACCACGGAATTTTTTAACCCACTCGCATTGTGATTTCTTGACTCTTCAGTCTTTCTTCAGTTACACATTTATATATTTTTTCTCCTTCCCTTTGTTTCCTCAGATAAAAAAAAACAAAAAAAACAAAAAAAACAACTTTCTTGTCTGATATTTTATTTCCTTGTTGTTACACTTAATGATTAGTGTCTTTTGCCAAGACTGACTGAAAGATGCTGAAATGTCATGTGCATCAGAAGTGGTTACTACCAAACAGAAAATTGCTGTTGGGATGTTTCTTTTTCCTCTTGAGCAATCAGTGTTTGCAGGTATACAGCAAATGCTGCTTAAAATTCCTTTCATGAGGCTTCCATACACCCCATGGCTATGTGTAAACTCCCAAGCTCCTTGAACTCAGTTATAAGCCCTGATTTTATATGGGAGTTTATTAATTCTGTTTTCCCCTTGATTTGCATGACAAGGATTCATAAGTATAAGAGGGAGGAAAGTTGAGGCACGTTCTGGTCAGGTTGTAAATGGATAAAGGCACAGCCCAGAGCCCAGCACATTGATAAGATGTGCAATCAGCCCTCAATCTACTCATAGACAGGGCATTCTAGCTTGAGTGGGACGCACTGGGCTTCTTCTTTCTTTTAGCTGCTTCTGTTTTGTTCCCTCTTCTTTGTGCCAGAATTATGCTGGGAGCAGAAAGCACACCAGAGATTCACTTTTCCATCTGAAGATATGGCTCCAACTCCTTTTGCATAAAATAAGTTTAATTTCTACAGAGCACACTACTGCCAGAGCAGTATCCATCTGCCCACATATAGATGTCTGCAATGCAGATGTCCTCCTCTGAGCAGCATCTAGATTCCCATTACACTCAGTTCAGAGGAAGGGCACTTTCAGGGCTTGGTTCATTTCCCAGTGTCTGACAGAGATCACTCTACCCTTGCTGTTTGGAAAGCTGAATTTCTCAAAGGCAAAATTCCCAGTGTCACAGAGCCCATTAAAAATCTTGTACTGGTGACATAAAAAATAAGATAGTAACACGACACTATGCAGATATACACTCCTTTTCTCCCCACATAAACAAAAAGAACAAAGTAATTTAAACATCACCAGGGTAAAATATCAGAGAGATATGTTTTGAGAACTACTGTCTCATATACTACACTTACTGATGGTCTATTAATGGTTAAGCTGGAATAATTCATTTGTTCATTTCCTGATTCTTGGATTCACAGCTCTTTAAGTTTTAGTGCAAAAGATTGAGAGAAGTGTTTTTTGGTATTGCATCACTTTCATTTGTTTTTCAGCTTCTAAATTGGTGTCAAACTATACCATTGAAGATATTACCCACAACACTAAATGACAAACTTCCATTCTGAGAAACCATGAACAACCTGGAGATATATCAGCCCTTTCATATAGCTTTCCTAAGGAAGATACATAACATTTTCTCAGTGTAGTCACTCTATTCTTACAAATAATAATGATAATAATTTACATGATGCTATAAGGGTGAAGGCCCAAAATTTAGAAGTAAGAATACAGAAATGGTTAACTTACATTTAGCAGTGCAGCACTGTTCAGTCAATCTACTGTGTCACAATTGGGAGTTACAAAGAGTCTAGATCCCCAAATGAAAGTATTCTGGAACTGAGGAGTTACTTTAAAAAATAGTTTTCTATAAAAAACCAATATTTCTGCCATTCTTCTTCCAAAGAGGGAGCAAAGAAATTTTCTTCCTTTCATCCCAAATCTTTTCTTCTTGTCTTGTTTTGGTTAGAAGTTTTTTGTTGTTGGTTTTGGTTTGTTTTGTTGTTTATTTATTTCATTTTAGGTTTTGTTTTTGTTTTGTTTTGTTTTGGGGGTTGGTTTTGGGGAGGATTTAGGTTTCTTCTGCATCAATATGTTACAGTTCTTGACCTTTTTAATAGAAGTGTATTTTATGTACTAAAGAAAGTAAGGTAAGGCAGAATTTTTAACAGGACATATTTATTTTACCTTTTGACATAGCAGTAGAAATTTAATTGGTTTGGCTTCACTCATCATTCCATTCCTGTATATCTTTTGATCACAGCTTTGCTGTGAAACATTTATCAGCAGGAAGTAACTTCAAATATCTGAATCCTCAGTGTACTGCAATACAGTACATATCCAACCAGCTGCAGACACATGAATATACATGCATACATTCAGAGATGGACCGATATTTTTCCTCTTATGTTACTTCCATACTTTTTCAGTATTCTTTCTTTTGTTTGTAGAACGGATTTTAAAGTCTCTCAAAATAAAAATTGCTAATTAAATGTAAGTAACAGGAAAATGATAGTTCTCATTTAAATAAAACTCAAAAGGCTTTCTTTATATCAGAATTCTTGTTATATCTCTATATTTCAAGACATAACTTGAGCTGGTTACACATTAGCAAACCTTAAAATACTGCTGTTTTGAAACTTTTTTTAACCTTTCTGCTTAAATTCCAACATTAATCTACCAGGACCTACCGCAAGAGCTAGTAGCAGTAGAAATCAATGCTGTTCAAGATATAAAAATTTGAAATAATATTGCCTTTGAAATTATGTTATTTTTTGACCACTTCTAATCAGTTGTTCAATTCATATTAAAGTTGGCATAGAAAAAAAATAGAAATCAAAATGATGTGATTTTAGAGGTCATTTGGTTCTTGAATTACAGGGCTAGAAATATTTTGTAAGAATTTTTTCAAACCCTGCCTTCTAGAACACTCCTAAAATACTAAGCATTTTGAGCCCTGGATATCCTCAGGCATAGTTATCAGTGCAGAAACCACATTCACAGAAATCCAAACTGCCTCCTATGGATATTTTTTTAAATAACAAATCTTAGGGGAAAATTGCAGGAATTCTTGCGGTGATATTCCCATGTAACTTGTGTCTCCTCAGAACATTTTACCAATTAATTACCAATGAAAAAGAAACATGAACAAGATCATTGGATACTATGAACTGCTTTCTCGAAGGCTTCACCTAAGAGTGAATATTACAATGGAATTATCACATTAAAGAAAAACAATTAAAAAGTCTACAAATTTAGCATGAATGTGATAGGTGGAAGAATGGTTTTGTATGTACAAGTCTGCCTCATTTGTTAAGAAATATTTGAAAAAATGCTCAAGAGGGTTATGTGATTGCTTTTCTGCAGAATATGTGAATAGTTCCTTACTAAGAAGTGGTGTTGCTCTCTCCTTGCCATTGCCCTGTCCAGGGACCAGTCTACCAAGAGGCTCTGCTGATGGCAGCAGTTCAAGAAGCCACACTGACTGCCCAGCCCCTCTGCAGGGCAGCAGTGCTGCTCCAGGTGGGCTCTGTGCTGCGCTCACCTTGCCACATGCCTGCATTCCACCCAAGGTAAAACAGGCTCATTCGCTGGGGACCACTTCTCCGGCCCCTTTCAGCCTCAGGCAGTCCTAGGTGGAATCTGCCTATTGTGCTGAGCGGCCAGCCCTCAGCAGGAATACTGTCACTTCCTCCAGTCTGAACTGCACAATGTGCAGTCAGGAAGGAAAGGTGTTCTTGTCAGCTAAAATAAACATACAACACATATCCTCACTGTAATGTAATGGGAAGGGCTGCTCGCTGGAAAAGTGGGAAGCTGTAATTTGCTTCAGACATTAGCAATTGATGGAGCTAGACATGTATTGACTGTTTCCTTGGTGTCTCTGGGCTTTTCAGAAACACCCAGAAAGAAAAATCTTGATTATAATTCAGTCACTGAACAGTTTATTTTAATGGAATGTTTAGCAGCTGTTCCCATTTGAATTCTCTATTAAAAATACAAATCAGGACAATCAGAATTCTTTCAATGTTCATTTTTAACAGAGCGCAAAAAATAAAATCAATAGCTACTGTTGCAAGGAACAGACATCTACTGACATTTATTTAGATACTTTTATTGATGCTTCAGTATACGAGTGCCAACTACAACTATTTATAAAGGGAATCCATCACCTTCAGAGAATGTACCAAAATTTTTGCTAAAACCAAGCCATTTATAATAAGACTTTTTTGATAAATTGAGATATTTGCATTCACCTTCACAGGTATTGTTTTCTTCCTTCAGTTTTCTTTAGCTTAATGCCTTAACAAAGTCCTGAGGAGCCTGGCGGTTGGGCCCACAGAGCTTTGCGTGGGGTCTTTAGTGATCATATTCCAAAGAAGATATAATTCTAACTGAAGATGTATTTGCATAGGAAAAATAAATGAGGACCATCAAATTCTTTCTTGCCTCTTTCCAAACTGTTTTTTATAGCACAATTTTTAAGAAATTCCTAAGGCCTCTCCAAAATCTTGGAAAAAAAGTTGGGACATAGCTAAGATACTAGGAGAGTCTGTGTTTCAGAGTTGCAGAATGGGGCACACAGACCTTCAGAGTCACTGGCTGGCAGCTCTGTTTTGGGAGGTTAGTAGCTGTTTGGAAAGTACCAGTCAATGGCAAAGGTCACTTCCCGTTCTTCGGAGACAACACAGAGATTGGATCCGCAGAGTGTTTACTGCCAGCCATACTATGGAGCCAGACTGAATTTTGTTCAGGAGGCCAAGGTTAGGTGGAGGGGATGCAGCCAGGTTCTAGAGGCACAAAACCTTAGCCTCATGGAAGTGTATGGTGAGTACAGGGTTAGATGCATTTTCCTTGTGTAGGGGGTTCATACCCGGGAGAGCATCACTGCACCCACTGCCGTGGGACTGACTCTCCGAGTGAGTCTAATGAGCCACAAGGAGGGGACAGAAGAAGACAAAGAACACCCCTCCAATTCTATCATTCCCTTCTAGTAAATCTGACAGGCAAGGCTGCCTGATGTTGCAAGATTAGTATGTTTTAATACAACATGGCTTTTTTTAAAGTCTTTTTCAATCTTGAAAGTACTGAATTACATAGAAGAGAAACCTGAAGCTGTAACAATAAATGTAGATACACAAACATCACTCTCAAAAAGAGGATAAAATACAAAATGGACCTAATTTTCTAGTCTCTTCAGGGAGATTTAAGACTGTATTTGTCTACAAAAAATTCATTTTGTGCTGAAACCAGACTGCATATATTCAAAGGAAGTACTATTTTAGAAGCGTTTTCTTTATCAATCAATCAATCTCTGATTTTTCTCAAATCACCAAAACACACTACACTTCATTTGCTCATTGGATGAATTAGGGCCTTCTTCAAGGAGGTTTATACCTGACTCTGTATGCAAGTTTGCTCTGTATTACTCAGGAAACAAAAGAAAGTCCTCTTAGATGGTATTAGGGAAACTTCTTTCCTTTTTCTTTCAAATTGCATCAAAAAACATTACCTAAAAATATTCCATACCCTCGTTTTTTGCAGTTCTGAGAACAAACTAGAGATGAAATCAGATAATGTTGTTGTCCAGCCCTCTTAATATACATAGACTGGTCAAATTTTATTTCCCTAAATGTGATACGATCAAAGAATAGCATAATATTCTTTATTCATGCCTTTGAGGGTCTTTCTTTTGTGATGCCATCTCCAAATCCTTCTCTTTTTTTGGTAATATTATGGTAAATGTATACCTCTGTATTTGATTTTCTTTCTCTTAAAGTACCTGTTGCTTCTCTCCTCTGCATATCTCTAATACCCTAAAAAATGCTTTCACTCTCTGGAACTTTTGTTTGCTTAGTTTTGGGTGAGAACATGTACCTATTTAGGACTGGGAAAAGTTAATTGCTACTACTTTCTTTGCTTCTAACCTTCCTGCTCCAAGTATCTTCTAGGTCAAGCATTCACAAAGAAAATCCTTATAATTTATAAACAAACCAGGAGAAAATTTCAAACACCATTCAGCAGTAAGGCTGGCATCTCTGTAACTACAGATGCAAAAAACTTGAGACATTTAATCGTTAAGACATCACTGACTGGGAAGCCTGCCACCAACATCCACACTTGATGCACATACATTGTCTTTTGGCTCTCTACAGCTATGCCCATCTGCTTCGGTGGCATGGTGCCTGCTTATCAGCTAGTTGGACAGAGGTGCCAAAAGAAGGTTTTACATGGGTAGCCTGTATAGCCACAAAAGTGCCATTTCTTTTGTAGGAAGAAATGCTGAGATACTAATAGACTATGTCTGTGGTTTTGGTTTTTTTTCCCCTTTTTTTCACTCGCTGAAGATGGGTCTTACCATCACAATTTTTGCATCTCTTTTACAAAGAAAAATATGGTACTGGGAGTGAAACAGAAAGAAGGCAGATAAGACAGTGATGAACAAAAGCACTCTGAGATAAAATGAGAGTAGGGCAGGTTAGGAATGTTTAAGTATATGCCACTAATTCAAAGGAAAAATAAAGGCAAAAATACTTACTCACTCCATTTTTCAAAATTTGAGACCAGGAAAGCTTTGCAAATGCAGGAATTTGATTAGATCAAGAGGAAAGCAAACAAATTATTATATGAAAGCCTAGAGCTGAGATAGTCTAAATAACCCTAGTTTGTCCTAAAGAGATGGTACACAATTCTGACAGAAATTTAAACATCATTTGTTGGTTTTGTTTTCAGGACCATTGTTCAGAGTAGATATTTTTTCAAGCTAAGGCTAGACCTCATTTCTTTTTATAACAATCCTAACTCAGCAAATTGGAATCTAAGAAGATTATTTAAGATTTAAATTAAACAAGTCTTTAAAAGAATTATTGAGAAATACACAATGAGAGAACTAAACTGACTTTCAGTGTACAAGATGCCTATGAACTTGTCACGTATCATAAATACAATCAATTGCAGCATAATTTCTGAGGTAGGAGCATTAGGAGATACAGCAAATATAGTAAAGAAAATCAACGATGTGACTATGGGTCCAAAAGCTGCCTTGAAACATCAGATTACAGAACTTTGCTTTGCTTTTAGAGGGATATTTGGAAAAATGATTTTCAGTGTTTTTTCCCAACCTAGCTTTTCTTCCAATTCTTTGATTCTTACAGATCTTTCTTGGCATTATGACCTATGCACAGATCAGATGGAAAAGCATACACATTATTTTGATAAACACTCAGAGTTACACAGATCTTTTCCCAGCACTTTTCAGAAAAAGTAAAAATAGCAGGTTGTTGAAAG
Organism: Pomatostomus ruficeps; assembly: GCA_013400735.1. Classification (NCBI taxonomy): domain Eukaryota; kingdom Metazoa; phylum Chordata; class Aves; order Passeriformes; family Timaliidae; genus Pomatostomus; species Pomatostomus ruficeps. The sequence goes on from VYZT01053050.1 coordinate 49,164, forward strand.
GGTGAGAGCTCAACAAACTATAAGAAGATAAGAAAGGTCAACAGTAAGGGAATAAATAGCTGATACTTCAAATGGGGTGGGAATATATCCAGATGTCAAGATGGCATTCGGTGACAGTAGCAATGAAAGGTACGGCAGCTTCCACACTGTAGCAGAAGAGCCATGTGACGTTCACTGGAACAACCCAACTTGCCATGCAAATTCTGAGCACAGCTGAGCCAAGAAGCTTCACCAGTGCCCCTAGCACTGCCACATCAGAGAGACTGTGATGACAGTTTTATGACAGGAGACAACAGCATGACAAACTGATAAATGTGCTTGGAAAAGCATTGGGCTTTTTAAGAGACTAGACTGAATTATTCCAAATTCTGGAAGGTATAATGAAAATTGAATGGGTTTCTCCTGCTCTCCAATTTAATTTCAAAGTGCCAGAAAGAGTGCATACTCCTCTGGGTACATGGAAATAAGTACTGAAACACCCAGTAGGGACATGATGTCATTTTTTAATTGCTGCTGCCTCAAAATCAACAAGATAATTTTGTGACCATTGAAAAATCTTGTATCTATGCAAGCTAAAGTTCAGGCTTATATTTCATGCTTGAATTAAATTAGAATATGCTGCTGGCCTGATTGCTTGGATATTTCAAAAGTATATTTGTGTCCAAGCACAAAAATGCAAAAATGTATTCCATGCAAAGACAAAAAAACCCCAAAACCAAAACAAAAAATCTCGTGTCCCAAAAAAAACCAAAACCAGGAAACAAACAAACAAAGAAAAAAGAAAGATGTTTCCAAGCATCCAAAGGCAAGTTTAAGTTAAAGTACTGGAAAATTTAGAAAAGAATAAAAAGTTAGCCATGATAATTTACATCAACATCCAATTTTTTTTATATATCACAGCATGAATCAACATTTCTTTTTACCTTCATCACCCAGTCCACACTTGTTCTTTATTTACTGAATATCATCCAAATTCACATGTTTGTTGGATTTTCTTTGGCTAGCTGACTTACTGTAGCTTCTGAGTGCATCTTAAGCATGGATTACCTCCCTAAGGAACTGGCTGGGCAGGATAATAGTTATTAGTCCCATGTTAGAGACAAGAAATTTCTGCTGCAAATGAGTCTGGGGTGCTGAAGGCAACCACATTATTCATTACCAGTGCCAGAAAACCATGTTGTGCACTAATAAGGAGATGCTCACTTTGATCACACAATTAAAGACTGTAGCATAATTCAAAAACACAGGTGGCTAAATAAAGGTCAGAGAGGCAGCCTCAGTTCTGAAAGTTTCTCAGTCTCAGATGCCCCATTTGCAGCTTTAATAGACTCTTGTTCCAGTGCATGTAAAAGCGTGTATGTAAGCGTTTCACAACTGCACTTGTACTGTGGATAGTGGGTGTTAGGCAGTCGAGTAGCCACAGTTAAAAATGTGTCTTCTACATGAGCTGATAATAGCTCCCAGATAAGTCTTCTGTTAATACATAGGTACAAATACTTCTATATTGTTTAAAGGACACACTGAAAACAAAAAGAAACCCAAACCCACTATTACACAGAGATGTTGATCAACATGTGAGCTGTTAGAGACCTCTCAAAACAAAACTGTGCCAATCAAGGCAACAAAATGACAGAAGGCAACACCCCACCACCCACAGTTCTACAAACTAGAGGCTTCTGTGCTCTGCCCTCCCCTCCTTCCCCACACTGCATGATGGCTTCCTTCCTCTCCCCCCCACCACTGGTGCTCAGAAAGACAGTCTTCTTTGTTCTTTCCACAAGGGTGCCAGTTGCCTGAGCCAGGAGAGACATGGGCTGAGTAAGGGCCTGAGCAGCCACCAGGGTTCATTCCTCTGTCTCTCGGCACTATGGCTCAGTTGCAGGGTGGGTGGCTGCATTCTGGTTCTCTTGCCAAGGGTTTGTTCTCATCCCCTAATTTGAAATCACTGCCCATTCTAACAAAGCTAGAGGAGTTTGCAATGCGGGCAAACAACAGCCTGAAATGATGCCCAGTGGCATCTCTTCCCTCTTTCTTTCTGTGTCAAATGTCACACTGTCTTTGCAAAAGAGAAGTATTAAAACATATTTATTTAATGGCTGTCAAAACCCAAAAAAAGTTCTTGTTTTCTTTTGTTTGTTTTTAGTTCCAATGATCTAGATGATCAGAAAGGCTGAGTCGCTTTAACTGTAAAATAATAAACATATTTGGGCAAAAAATGAAGGGTTTAAATGCAGCCACTTCATAAAAGTGGTTAAATATCAAGGTACTGTAATGGAAAATGCTGGGCAACTTTACATATAAACACTTATTGCCAAACCTGACTATCACTTGACAAATCGTCAAATACATCCAGTAATTTCTTTTTCCCCCTCCTTGTTTAGAACTTCATATGTTGAGCAAATGCACTGCTGGGACTTCAGTAATGTTCAGGAGATATGTCCCCGTTCTTTGATGATACTTCAAGAGAAACAGTCCCATAGAAAAGATCTGCTGTCCATTTTCTACAAGAAATTTCAATAAGTTGCCCAAATCATGCTGCTCTTTTCTGTTCATCTCTCTTCATTGTTAAATAGTCCTTTGCCCTCATTTCTACTTTAAATGTGTCCCATAGTATTAGTAATACAGAGAACAAACAGGAGAATTTCCAAAGCAAAGAGGGTAAGGAAGCTAGAAGTATTAATACTGCAAAGAGATATAAAGTCTCAAAAAAGAAAGAAGCAAGTGAAAGGTTAAGTAAATAAGATAATGCTCAAATATATAAGCCACAAGAGGCTATTGGACAGTATGGTCACGTCCTTAAAGAATAAAAGCATAAAACATATAATTTTACTGTCAAAAGAAAAAAATAATTCTAAAATGTTGACAGGATCTGTGTCTTACATAAGCACTTGGGAACAAAAGCCAGAAGGATAAGTATAAAACTCCAAAACTCCAAGGGGTAAAATGAAAGAAAAAAAAAAAAAATACCAGAGTACCATTATCATGTCAATAGTGATCAGCAAGAAATTAGACTTGGAGGATTAAGAAAACTTCCATGGCAGTTGGATTCTGTCCCAGAACCCTAATGAAATGGCAAGAAAGATAAAAGAACAATTAGCTTATGTTTGCAATCTCAGCTGCAGGACCACCCGTCCAATAGAAAAGCAGTGAAATCAACTGCAAAGCAGTTTGGCATTAAAATGAAAATATGGAAATCTAGAACAAAAAGATGGAAATCTAGAACAACC
>VYZT01053056.1:0-28175 GCA_013400735.1 Pomatostomus ruficeps
TTACTAATTTGGTGGCAATTCTCAGGAAATTCCAAGCCAACCCCTTTCACTGGCTGTAAATTACTGTTATCTGAGAGGCTGTTCTAATGCCCTCACAAGGTTTATTGAGATTAGAAAATGATCACAAGAAGATGGCAATTTGTTATATTCTGGAAGCAAATGGAAAGTGGTCGCCCTCCAAGCAAAAAACAGAATCCAGTGTCTGCACAACCATCAGGGAAATTCTTTGGCCTCCGTTACAATAATATGAGGATATTCCATAACCTTCAAAGTTTTATTCTTTCTAAACAAGGAAAAAAAAAAAAAAAACCAAAAAAAGAGGAAAGGAACAAAGTACAGCCATCTTCGTTTGACATCTGAGGAAACGAACTCATCTGAAAGCAGATAATGATACAGTAACACAGAGAACTGAGCTCCAATTCTCCAGTGCCAGGTAAGAGTTGTGACAACCAGCCCACCTCAGACACCCAGAAAAGCAGAGAAGATGCCAGCTGAGGCAATCCCAAGTGCTTGGCATTCGTGCTTAAACACAAATATTTGAGAATTATACCAGTGTTCCTTTTCCCCAGCATCGTGACAAACCTGTCACAGCAGGGACCTGCTTGGCTCACCTGTTCACTGGCACCGGCTGCAACAGCTCACAGGCTGTGCTAATGCATTCTAACATGAGAACACCCCCTAAAGCCGCACAAATAGAGACACATCACTCAATAAACTGAGCTTGCCATGGTTCATAGCAGATCCCTCTCCTGGAAGTCCTGGAAACCTGTTTGCCTTTACATAAACCTCTCTGGCACTGACAGAATGGAAGGAAAGCAGTAGCAAGTTTAGTGCTGTAAACTGATCAAATCAAGTCCCCATCTCTACTCTTCCCACTTACCTAGGAAAAAAAGAATCCATTTTTTAAATTATGTTTATGTACTTTAGGGCTTCAGAATTAGTTAATTGAGTTTAATTTTTATTACAACCAACAAAGTTTTGATTTCATTCTTGTTAAGCCAATATTCTACACAGGAGTCCAGTACCCTGTACAAACATTTTGTTAGAGCCTACTTACATTTTTCAAAAATAAGGTACCACTTAGAATGAGTAGGAATACCCAAATTAGATGAGGGACAGGCCCATGGACTCATGCCAATGAATAAAGCATTTTCCACTGATTCCAAAAAGGCAGCAGTTCACAACTAATGCATGCAGGGGAGGTTGTACAGTTACACTGGAAAAGCGGGATATTTGCTATTAATTGGCTGACAAGGTTGAGCTTCCTACAGAAAAGCACCACTAATGGCTTCAGCATTCCTCCAGGTGTCCTTGTCAGCTCTGCTGCAAGTCTTGGCTACTTCTAGAAATAGTTCCCATGCTCATCCACGCACGCTGAGACTCCAAACGGTGCTGGGACATACTCGGCAAAGATTTATCAGATTTGTGCAGGTGGACTTCATCAGCACATAAACCAGGAAAGAAAACACCAGTCAGAAGGCCTGTGTGAGGTGGGAGAGTGGGGCTCACTGGTGTGTCACAGGGACGGTTACCCCCATGTCCTGACAGATCATTGTGCACCACACGTGTAAAATGAATTCAGGCACCACCCCATTCCAATCCTTGGTCAGGGCAATTACGGCTCAGCGTGCTGCTGAGGATTATCCAGCCCCTCTGCTTCCTAACATGTTGTGTTGGAAAATAAGGGGTTTTTTGGAAAAAATAATCATAAAAACAATGCTGACCAAAGAGCTTAAGATTCAATATACTCAGACTAAAACCAAATTCTTCTTAAGTAAATTAGTTACTGCAATAGAAAACATCAGACCAAATTTCAGTGGTCAGGCGCTTACTGAAAGTTTTGAGGGTCTAGAGAAGCTTGACAGTTTTAAAATAAGAGTAGACTTCAGTGAGACTTTACTATTTTGGGGGTTTTAACAGCTTAGCAACGCAGTGAAGTTTTTTTGAGATCTGACAGAGATGGATAGATAAATATGCAAGAGTAATTTGCTTAAATAAAATTCAATATGCAAAATTTGTATTTACCAACCTCTTATTGGCAATTTCACTCAGCTTCTTTGCTGAATCAGTCTTCTGGTTATTTAATTTCTGGTAATTGCATAGAAAAATAAAAGCTTTTTGGAAGTTATACAGTACATCTGTCTATTTCTGTCATTTGAATTTACGCTGGGGTAAGTTCTTGATTTAGTTTGGAGTTACTGTGCCTATCTGTGCATCTAGAAGATGATATATTTCATCTGGAAACGTTTACAGAGAAATGTCCTCAACCCATATATAGTACATTAAAAAAACATATAAAAGAGGAATGTATATTGTAATATTGTTACTTTAAATCTGGAGTTACATTAAATCAGATTGTCATCCGATTCCTTCGGGGTAGGTAAATTGTAACATGGAGTTTCTCAAAGATGAAAACCTCTTGGCCCAAGAAAAGTAGTATTAAAATAGGCAGTTCCACATGTTTGTAATTTGTGGAGAAAGTGCAGACGGTGACAGAATAGTGTCTGAACTATTTCCCACTCTTTTTTAAATTTGTGTATAGCAAATTGATACACTTCAAGGTAGCAGCTGTTTAACACTAATGCCAAATTATAAAATAGTCTGGTAAAATTCAAATATACCTTGCATATTTTATATTACTAAACCACATTTAGGATCACAGATTAATTTCAACCTCAGTTATGCTACCCAATGTAATTACGGATTTAATTTTTGTGATAAACGAAACTTAAAGCAAGTTCTGCAAATTAGGGATAGCTTACAATATCCACATATCTAAACTGAATTTTACTGTGCCAACACAAAAATTCATGACAATTGCTAGGCTGTAAAAACTTTTAGCAATAAGTGGAGACACCGTGACACCTGCCATATCACCTGACATTATAATTATTCTTAAAACAAATTACTGTATTCTCCTATTGTAAAATAAAAGCTGAAACACTGTATCTTGGAAGAAATCTAGCACTGGGATGCCTTCTGTGTTTCTTAGTAAAACTGGTGGCACATGCATTAACACCACTCACATGACTGTCATGTTTGAAATTGTAACTTTCCCTTTTACAAATACATCAAGCAACCTTCAACCAATAAGGTTTCTGAAAAGGAGAATGTTTTCAGAAGCTGTACTTGACAGAAATTCAAGGTTCAATCAGATCTGAAAGCTACACACAACAAGCATTTACAGAACCAACAGTTTTGTAGAAAATTAATAGAACAACTAGATCAAAACCTGTGGAAGTTTCTAAACATATTATTCTGATTATACCAGCATCTCCTTGTAGCTTTTTGCTAGTAGTAAAAAAACCCTAAAGTTAAATGAAGATTTACAACTCAAGTCTGCATTTCCTGGCTGTTCTTTAAGCTGGCAGGGAAGAGGTCTAGATGCTTAGAGCCATTATTTCTTTCTAAGTATCTTCACACTTTCTTAAAGAAAAGCATGTTACATGCTGGAGAGTCAGGGCTGAAAACCTGTTATCTCCAACCTTCCACTTTCCTTTCCCACCACAAAATGCATGAATGTGTTAAATCTTAAATTCTATTAAATGTATTTGATGTCCCTCAAAAACCTACTGTAATACACCAGACATTTATTAGCGCTTTAACAAAGGAGTGGTCTTGATCAAGTAACCCCTAACAGGTATGATGAGGCTTGTTCAAAAAAAACTCTTACTTTTGCTACACTAATCACTGTGAAATCTGTACCTGTCTTCAAAACATTCATCTGGGGAGGCTGAACATTGCCAAGGTAAAAGTACCCAGGCTATGTTTTCTTTTCTCTCTTACTGCTCTCTTTACTTAATAAAACGATGCAGGATCAAGAATCTTTGCCTAACTTGAGCTCCATTATCATATAAATTAACAAGTCTAACTTTTCACCCCTTACTGATATAGCTGTGAGAAGAGGCTTCAGTTCAGAGATTCCAGTTGAATCTTAACTCAGTTTAAGTAAAGATGTAAATGGAATAAAGACTGCGCATTCTAGAGGAGAAGAATGCATCTTCATCAGTAATAACTGGGACGTTATTCAAAGTGCAACTTCCTTCCTCTGTGTGCACTTTGTACAGATTTACTCTCATGTCAGGTGTATGTTCTTACCTGAAAGACGGAGAAAAATGAAAGGAGGGGGCTGGAGCAGAAGTGGGCTTTGTAACGTCTTTCCTGGTCCTTGCAAGAGGAAATTGAGATACATTGCTGAAGGGAGTGTCACCACAGAGTGGATATAAGACAGCTACAATTCTTTAAATGATTTTTCATACTTTAATGAGTGTATTTTTTCTTTTAGGTAAGTAGTTCCCACACTGTGGTCCAGAAAATAATGGCAAGTGCTCTAGAGCCAATGTGTGGAGTTAACACTGTGTTTACAAGACTGTTTCCGTCCCAAAAAGAGAAGAGGTGGGGAGGGGATCAACAGTGACAGTGTTTAAATGAGAAAATGTATAAAGCAGNTTGCAACTTTTGTTGTTTGGATTTTTGGGGATTTTTTTTTGTTGTTTTTTTGTTTGTTTTAAGACTAATTGAATTTTTTGGAAGTCTGGCTCTGTGGAAGCCTGTTACATTCCCTGAACATTATGGATAATAGTTCCTGCAACCCACCCCTGAATGTGAAAGAGCATGTTCACATGCTCATGTGCTGCCCGTAATCCCGCTGAACGTTCAGCACCAGCACCGCTAAGGAGCACTCATTTCCCAGGCTGCCATAAGCCCTAAGGCTGAAGCTGTTTCCTGTAGCCTACAAAAAATTCCTTATGCTCCATTCCCTGAAGATGTTCCCAGGTTTTGTCTCACCTAGAGAGGCTGTGCTTGGGAACAGAACAGGACCTGGTCCCCCTGGTCTCCCTACAGAAGAGGACCTGGTCTCTCCCCACACCCAGACCTCGCCCAGCTGCCCCAGATTAGTGTCATTTAACCCTGTTTATTCTGCTGAGAAGTTGGTTTGCCCTTTTAGCTCACTACAAATGAAGTGTGATAAGGGTAGCTGATCTCAAGTAATTGTTCCTTTGTTTTGTTACAGTTTAGAGATTAAACGCGGTTCAAACAACATTCAGCACGTTTAAGTGACATCCTCAGAGTGGAAAGATTCCATCTGACAACATCTGAGCCTTGCAGAGAGACAGCAAAGTAGTTCTTCAATAAATACTTTCAAGACAAATATAGACTGGGGTACTGATCCTGTGAGAACAATTTTTATTAGGAGTTATTGAGACAGCTGCTCTCCTCATGAGATTAAAAGCTCCAAACCTCTCAAAGTAATTCCTTATCTCTGCTTCTAAGAACTGACTTTATTTGGTACAAGTGATGTCAGATGAACCCAGCAAGATGCAGTTAGCAGGAAATGGGGTGTGCATCCGTGTATGTCACAGAGGGGATTTTTCCTTATGGGAAATTTGATGGGAATTTTTTATGTTGACATTCATGTATTATGGTTGAAAAAAAAAAAAGGAGAGCAAGATAAATATACTGCCAAAATGGTAGAAATTCAAGTTCATTCAGTATAAACCAATAGTTTGGTAAAACAGGTTCCATGCCTGTTTCCAGCCACAGTGCTATATTAAGTGATACGTGTCTTAAGAAGGGTGAGGATTATGAACAGCAACATAAAAGAGGGGCAGAGTGAACTGTTAAAAACTCTGCCCCTGCAATCATCAGCGTCATGCATCTCCTCTTTCCACATAAGAGAAAAACACAGCAATGTGAAATACCATTACAGCCATTTTAATTATTTTGTGGGGTTTTTTTAAGTTATCATTTGGGAATAGTATTTGCCAGCTAAAGAAAAAGTGTTTAACTTTTTTTAAATGCTTGTATTTGTTTTGGTGCAAATAAACCCCACGTTGGTAGTAACAGATGTGGTCATCCTTGCACCCATTCAATCGAGGAGAATATCTGACAGGAAAATGAAGGACAGAAGGTTCTGAGCAGATATATGGCTACATTTTCAGACCTGTGTGGGAATTCCAAGTCAGGCACATGTAGACAAATGTAAACTGAAACAATGGATTATATCCAAACATTGCTGTCAATCTCCTGCTCTGCTTTGCCAATACAGAAACACGGTCACATGCAGATGATGACTGCTTGGAAAAGCTGTATAACACAGTGTTTGTCTTGATATTTTTCTTGGTTTTTTTATCATTTAGTAAATGAAAGAAAAGAAAGAATTGTTGTTATTATCAGTGAACATGCAAAGGAGCATCTACCTTGTAAGACTGGTTGAGAAAGTGCAATTTTATCTACTTTTTTCTGCTATTACAATGGACCCATGGCAATTACACACAAAAAAATAAACTACAGGAGTAGTCTGGTGTATCAGTGAGACTCACAGAAATAAGAGTTGTAACCCAAATGGGTGAATATTTATGATGAGTTCCAAAACACAGCCGAATGCTCTGATAGCTCTGGGCCAGTTTTGGAATGTGCACATGAACAACACCTTAAGACATCTCTTTTTCTATGGGCTTGACCAAAAAGCTGTGAATTCAAGAGAAACTTTTCCAGTTAATTCAGTGAGTTTTTGATGAGTCTCCCAGGTAAATCTGCTGTGTCAGTATGGTCAGATCACACCGTATCACCTCTTACAACAGCTTCAGATATTTCAGAAAGCTGATTGTGACTGAGTTCAGGAGCATGATATCTGAATTAGTCGTGTAGGATTGAGTGATTGTCCACCTCTCTGGACAAGCTTTACTTTGTACTCTGAGCTATGCTCGGGACAATGGAACTGTTGGGCCTTCTAGTGTTTAGGCAAATAAATTTTTAATTTCATTACAGTATCTAGAAAAATGATATAAGAGCATATAAATTCCCATATAAGAAAGAAATGAAGATTGGTAAAGTCATGGTGTGTACAAATGCACAGAACTATTCCAGGCTACCTATCTCAGGTTTCTCCTCTAGTTCTGGCCTTTCAAGGAAAGAAAATGAACTAGCTCACTAATGTGAATAAAGAGAAAAAGGTCATATTTAATGATTTAATGAAACTTTACATATATTATTCAATTTATAAACAAAATAAAGAACAAAGTTATTCTGTAAATAAATAATTTTGCTAACCAGAAATCATATCAACGTCTACTCTGAAAAACAAGAGATTAACTTTTATTTAGTTGTTTTGAAAAACTGAGCTCTGTTTGTAAAATCTGAGCATCATCTGAGTGGCATAAAAAGTTTTTCATCAATTAAATTAAAATAAATCTGACATTAAGTAACATATGGGTGTGGGGTAATCTGCATTTTGATCAGTTGCAGAATGATGGAAAGGTTAACTGTCGGATTAATTCCAGACAGGACATCTGGGCAATACATTTGAATCTCTGGGTCTGCATCTAGAACTTGCACAGATTTCATGTGGCTCATAAGATGCACCCACAATAAAGTGCTCATTTAGAAAGCTGCATCACAAGTCACAAATAAGGAACTTCAACACCAAATTATTGGAAACAATTCATGCCCACATAGCAACCAAATGATATTTAGCTACCCACAGTGGTAAATATCAAGTATATAAAAGAAGCAGCCCATGAAGAATAATTTCTGTAGGACAGAGATAAAATACAAAGAACTCCTGGGAGTAATGCAGTGGAATAAAGATCAGCATAATGAGATAAAAATCATTTTGTCTTAGTAAACATACAGAGACCCAGCACTGACACACTTCAAAGGGGTTTTCAGAGCTGTGTTTTCTACTTCCTGTAGCAGATCATGGACAACTTGCGCACACATGAACTACCACTCTGGGTGTTAAGCAGAACTCTGAGTTGAGCTGAAACTTTTCTGATTTGCTTTTGGTAAAAATAGAGAACTACTTAAAGAAAGATGAGTGACTGCTGCTCTCTCCAGCCCCAGGCAAGGCTCAGGACAGGTGGACAAACCACTTTCAAAGGAGAGGGAGCCTCAGCAAGGAAGAAGCTCTATAATAGCAGAGGTGGCTCATTTTACCTGGCCTCTACAAGAATCACAGGGCTTTTCACCCTTCTTATTTCATAATTCCACAGGGCATAAACCATCTTACCTCAGCTCCTAAAGCGTGTTGGAGTAACGCCTGCACAGAACCACTGCAGAAAACTGTCAGGCAATAAACTAAACTTCACTTCAAGGTGCAGATTCGTACTGCAATCTCTCTTCAAATTAAATTTGTAATGTTATTTTTTCCCTAAAAAATTCCAGCAGGATGTAACTAATCTGAACATTTTCACAGAACATTCTTGAATGAGTGCATTATTACATTGACAGGCCTGTTTGGAATGTTAAATTCTTTTATTCTTATATTATTACATTTGTTGAGAGATTTTGTTTCAACTTCGGTGTTACTTTGAGTTAAGAATGCAATCTCTTTCTCAGTAATTTTTGTTAACAGAATGATAGTTCAATTTAAAGTGGTTGAAATATTTTACTTAAAATAATTACCAAACTTCATTAACAGTATATTTTCCATGACTCCTGCAATTTTCCATTAACTTTATTCAACCAAATTGACTAGGAGATTATTTCTTTCTTTCTATTGAGTCACATAAAACTCCTTTGAAATGGCATGAGTAGAATAATTAATAAATTTTAATAATGGAATGCATTGTACTAGGAAAAGATCATTACAGCCCATTGTCACCCAGTGCATCCCAGCTCTGACTGTTTTGTTACTTCCATTCCTTACCTCTTTGTTGGCTCTGTCTGCTTGAACTAATGTTCCATTCAGGCACGGCTCTACATAGTGCAGCTCTTCATTATACTACAGAGAGAAATACAAAGTATGATGAAAAATTTAATTAAAGGCTTGGAAGATACAAGTCAATTTAATGACTTAGAACTACAGTGAATGAAACATGCACAGAAAGCAAGAACAAAAGGATTTTGTTCATTTTTAAAAACTGTCTGTGGTATTTCTTTTCCTTTTACATGCTTCTTAATTTTTCAGAGGTTTCTACTTCTAAAGGAGCATTGAATGGATGCCAAAACTCAGGTGGAATTAAGGATACTGTATAACATTACCTGGCAAAAATATGCCTCAAATTGAAATCTGGATAGTATTAAGAGATCATGTTTGATACACCACAAACAGAACTCCCAATTCTTTGCTATATATAAGAAAAGTCCTGACAAGTATTTGTGGCACTGTCTAACATTTTAGAAGGTTAATACTGGAACAACTATACCAATAAAAAAATCTGTAAGTTAAACCAATCCTGTAAATGACTGACAATTTTCAAAATTTCAGTCAAGCAAGAGTGGCTTATTATACACAAAGTCAAGAATATGTGAAAGATCCTGAAGGAATTATCTGTTTTTCTTGCAAAGTGTAGTTAAGTTAGATAGCCCAGTCCTACATTCAAGAAACATCTGAAACATTAAAAAAAATGAAGTCTCATCTGTGGTCAGTAGAACTTGAACACTAATGGATGATTGATTGAAATTTGGGCTTGTTTAAATCTTTTAAACCTTTCAACACAGGTTAAATTAATAAAGAAGTGCCTACAGCAAACAACAAATAGTTGTCTAGAGAGAGCCTTAATTCCTCCTCCTCCTAATTTAATCCACTTTAGAAGTAGATAACTTTACAAATTATCACAGATCAAACTGTAAGGCCTTTGCATGTGGGCTTTAGGTGGTTTCACCCTTTCCCAAGGCATAAGTGAATGAGAACATCCCCAGTAAACAGCACAAAAACAATCAGGGCAAACGTTTCATCAGATTAATGTGAGCATTTGCTCTCTCCTTCCTGCGCCTCAGTGGGAATATAGGGAGCCCTACAAGGAAGGACTCGTTACAAAAAGCTGCTCACGCAGGGGTCCTGTCACTGGGAATTCTCACTGTCTCTCTCTGCCTGTAGCTCCAAACTTGCTCCGCTCTCTTCAGTTTCACACCACTGCTCTCTCTGCAGCACAGACCCTGCAACCTGATCCACTCCGGCCACCTGTCGTCACCGGCCCTTCCAGCAGTGCACCACTCACCACGTTCATCACCACCTAATTACTCTTGCATAGGGAAGCGTATTTAATTTGACAAAAAGCTTCTCCCACAGGGGTCCTGTCGCTGGGAATTCTCACTGTCTCTCTCTGCCTGTAGCTCCAAACTTGCTCCGCTCTCTTCAGTTTCACACCACTGCTCTCTCTGCAGCACAGACCCTGCAACCTGATCCACTCCGGCCACCTGTCGTCACCGGCCCTTCCAGCAGTGCACCACTCACCACGTTCATCACCACCTAATTACTCCTGCATAGGGAAGCGTATTTAATTTGAACTGCATGAAGTTATTCTTGAGGCACTGTGCCAGACCCAGTCCTCAGCTATAAGGGAACATAAACCCGGAGTAACTTACTATTGCTGGATATACAGATGATTTATATCAGCTTCAGCATAGGAACTGGTAATATGGAAACAAGCAAAAATGTTTTTCTGCAGCAGATTTTCATGCCTCCCAAATTGTTTTATTGCCATCAATGTTATTTCAATACAGGAGAGCACGTGGACTTTTCTATTGTTCCAAAGGTAATACAAGATACAAGGCAAAGGTTTCAAGAAGAGTTTAGAGTCACTGAGAGTGTCCCGTGTGCTTTTGTCTCATAACAGTTTATTGTTCTGATCAATGATGTACTTTCCCCTGCAGTCTCTCTCTTCAGACTGCTTTCCAATCTATCTCCTGAGAGTCACTGCAAAATAATGATGCCAAATCTACACAGCATCTCTTGTTATAGTCCAAAGTCAAAACCATACTCCATTGTATTTTAAAAATAAAATACTGAAAATCTGTGACAGACTCTGGTACACCAGCCCCTACTCCCAAGCTTTTTTGTGTTCATACACAGGTTTTTCTCAATATGGTCATTAATTGAGATGCTTTCCAATTCAGCCTGTTCTTAGCTTGATCTCTGTAGCTGTCCTGTGAAACTACATGAGCACAGATACTCATCTTTGTATCACACCAGCACAGTGCCTGCAACTGGCCAACATGCAATAAAATGCTAAAGGCTGCTTGTCTCTCAGACAATGTCTCAAACACGTGTGGGAGAGTGAACTCAGGGCTTCCTCATGTTGTAGAAACACCACGATTTTTTAAAGGTCTGTCACCACCAGCAAGTAGATGGGAAAACTTCCTACTCTATCAGACCTTGCATCTAATTAGTTGTCATTTCTGTCCACTAGATTGCTATAAGATTTATTTTAACTGCTATTTTGAGTAACTCATGCCATCAGGCTATTCCCAAAGACGTGTAGCTGCACCACAACCCAGAGAGATTCCCAGTGGTTTCCCACTTTGGTGTTACACAGCTGTGCAGGACAAAGGATGCTCACCCTTTCACAGAGGACATGTTCCAAGTCCCTTCACAGCCCCCTTTTACAGAAGGAAGCTCCTTCAAAAAAGGGTCAATTTAAAGTTTTCATTCTCATATATTCAGCACAATTGCATAGAAAATGTAGATATTGATCCTTCGGAAACCCAGACAAATCGTAACACTATCTCAGATTGTGGCATCTGATTTACCTTGAGATTTATACCATCAAAAATCTGTTAAGCCATGTAGCATACATGGCAGAAGCAGCTGGATGGTGCCAACACGTGTCAAGGAGTATTTCATGTAATGGTGTTCTAAGATAACAAGCACAACTTGAAAGTGTTCTCTTCATTGTGCATCTACTGCACAGATACAAATGAAAGTACAGTAAGAAAAACCTTTATACAAAAAGGTATAGAAGCTTCTGGTGGTTTGAATTCTTGCAAGGGTGCATTTTAAGGATCCATTTTAATTTTTATCTCTTTACTAATTGGATACACTTTCTAATCATTTTTTAAAACCTCAAATATAAATAGACAGAAAAATTCACTGGATAGTTATTTCAGTTCCTAACGAAATTCCCAAAAGAGCATCTGCCAAGCTCCACGAAAACTGGAATTCTGATGTAACGTGTGAAACCATTCAAGCAGTGTTTGCTACTTAAATTTGCACATCCACTTGATAAGATCCTTAGTACAGCTGTCACCTTCTAGTAAAACACCAATTTGTATTTCCTAGCATTTATTTGATTTCTTTGCCCTTGTCCTAGGGTGTTTTACAGTGATATTGGTGATGCCATTCTTTTAACTGTGCCAAATCTTTAAAGTGCCAGAAGTGAAGAAATTCTTCCCTCCTCCACTTCCCCACTACCTCGTCAGTAATTGGAACTTAGTCCTGCAGTTTTTCTGACATTTAAAATTTTGTATTTAGTGAAATAACTTCCTGGCCTGATTAACAGCTGCTGACTTCACCAGCAATGCCCAGTATAGATGTTTTGTTAATTTACCTCAGTGAAAGCCTGCATTTGGCTTTTTAAGTGTTCTTGCATTGCACTGTTTTCTCACATTTCCTAGTGTTACCTGGTCCCATTCCTGCATACCCTGGCATGTGACATCTTTGCATGTGATACTTGTGACAGCAGCAGCTGGGAGAGCTCATACCTGCACAATAGCTGGGAATGGTCTGGGTTTTGCTGAGGGGAGGGAGGTAAAAATTAATTATCTTCCTTTCTGAGCTTCTCTTCGAAAACCCTGGCCTACTCTTGTAATTTAAACATGTAATTACATTGATATTTATTATTTTATTTACATAGTTAAAGTTATCCATTGAATTAGTTCACATTATTTTGTCCCTCTACTTATTCCTCTGCACAACAGGCATAGAAATTTAAGTGGGCTAAAATGTGAACTTATAGAAGCCATGTAGTTATTTAGAGAGCTGCTGGCCTACATTCTATAATAAGATATTATTCATATTCTGAAAATGAGCTATATATGGTTTTAGCACACCTACACAAGTAGTATATATTTTCTTTAATATTTCTTTAATATTTTCCATATTCCAGCTGCCTGAAGCAAGGTCCACAGAGATAAATTAAATTTGCATTTTGTTGTGCAACAATGCACAGATAAAAGATTTCATGTTATATTAAAGCACACTCAGATATCTGAGTCAGCCCAGCCTAAGAAGTCAGTCCAGAAAAGGAACTAAAGGAATTGGTGTTTCCATCATTTACTGTGCCCAACAAGTGGCACACAAGCACAGCCCAATGCCTGAAGACTTCCTAGGGAGGTTCACTTTGGCTGCCTCTCTTGGTCAGCCTGCTCAGACCTCAGCTCTACAGAATCTGATGATTCAGACAGGTTGAAAACTAAATTTATCCATGGTCTATTCTGTAGGAATAAAAAACACCCCAAAGAAACCCCCAAAAACTAAACTATTTATATTAGAAAATTCTACATATTAATACAGGGAGCTTGATATTTTGCTAATGCAATGTAAAGTTTGTATAAAAGCATTTTAAAAATTTCAGCATTTGACAAAATTAGTACTCATTTTATGATAATACTGTTAATTTAATGCTTGACTTGGAATTATACTTCAAAGTGAATGGGAAAAATATGCCTTTTCTCTTGTTGTTGCAGATATTTCTGTTCATGCACCAGTGAACTGACCTTAAGTTTTAACATAGGCAGCACAAAATCGCTCTTGTATTTCAATATTTTTTTTTTTTTGTAATTCAATCATCTAGTCCATCAATTTCAGATGGATATTGCAGCAACCTACCCATGAAAGCTAAAATGATCTTTAACATGATCCTTTTCTGTTTATCCTCTGGAAAGACCTGCACTGAATTCTGCTTTCTCATATATATACATTTATAGGTAGATATAGAGAAATACATACAAGTATTCATTCTGATAATCACTGTGCATAATAAAGCCATCCTGACCATCACAGTCATTCAGGCTCAAAATTTTGCTTCATCTAGTAAGTCCATTGTTTGTCCAGATTTCCCACACTAATAAATCTCTTATTCCTCCTTGGATTTTGGTCTGGGGAGAGAGGGAAGCACTTGGCCATTTGTCTGAGCCTTGCAGATGCCCAGGAGCCCTCACAGAGCCACCTTTTGGAGTGCCTTTCCGAGCAGTGGGTCCGAGCAGGGATCAGCCGTGTGCTGTGTGAGGGTTCTCCCCCATCTGGGCACAGCAGATCCATTTTTGCACACACTGCACAGCTGGACAGCTCTGGAGACAGAGGCTTGCTGTACGAGCAGGATCTGCCTTACAAAGGGGATTTCTCAGACTGACGTGTGCGTATCTTACCTCCAAATGAGACTGCTGTCACATCAGCAGGCTGTGTCTGAGTCACAGAGTGAGATATAATCTCACTCAAACGTTTGTCTGTAGATAAAAGCTGTATGGGATTTGCAGTGCTTTCACACCAAGCCGCCTCCTGTGCGGGCTGTGTTGTCTCATGTTTTGATCACTGAAACATCTCCTCCGGTCTTGACAAATTTCGTCTGCCCTGCTGGCACTTGGTCAAAGCAACACTTTGGAAGTAATTTCTGCAGATAACGTGGATCACAGTGGCTGCCTTTACCGTGTCCCCTCGCTATGTCTTTCACACAGCACATTTTGAAAGCAGTTCATGGTTCAGTCCCAGCCTACCTGTGCCATTCCTCATTGAAAGGCCCTCTCCCTTCTTCACAGCACAGGTCTCTCTTGCTAGTGTGATTTTCAAGTAAAGAAATGTTCTTGTTTCTTTACATTGTTATTTTTTTGCCTTGTGAGACAGCAAGAGGAAGCTGAGTCAGGGGAGGTTTAGGTTGGATATCAGGAAAAGATTTTTCACCCAGGGGGTGGTTGGGCACTGGAACAAACTCCCCAGGGGAGTGGTCACAGCCCCAAGCCTGACAGAGTTCAAGGAATGTTTGAACAACGCTCTCAGGCACATGGTGGGATTCTTGGAGTGTCCTGTACAGGGCCAGGAGTTGGACTTGATGATGCTGATGAAACCCTCCTAACTCAGTATATTTTATGATTTTATGACTTAGTACCAAACAACTCCCTACAAACTCTTCCTGCAGGAGAACTCCAAGGCAACAGGACAGCACTTTACCCGTCCCTGCCACTCTTGTCATGCTCTCCTTATTCCCCCCACATTTCATATTTGCACATCAATATCCTAATGAATTCAACAGCTGAGCTGGTAAGCATGAAAATACATTCTCCATTGCTATTTCTACTGATTTAAACAAATACACATGTATTCGTCCTAAAAGAGCTTCTAGAGTGGAGAGCTTACAGAGGAAAAAGTTACCTCAGACAAATGCTGTAACCAGCACAGTGATTTGGTTTCTTTCTAAAAATTCAGAATTTCTGATAGTAGCCAAGCACTGCAGGAGGGAGAGGGCCACTAAGCGCCCGTGCCCTCAGAGGCAGTCCCGGCAGCATCAGCTCCGGCTGGAGAAACTGTGGGATGCCCAAAGAGAGGCACAGCAGGGCTGGGGGCTGCAGTGCCCCCAAACAGGCAGTGCGTGGAAAGAGCCACCAGCAGCTGGAAACATCTGGAAACACAGCTGGGAAAATGTCGTGGTAAAAGGGGTGTGCTGCTGGACAGCATGGGCTGCAGGTGACCCACAGCAGGGTGGGGACACTGCTGTGGGAGCCAGACTGAGGTGGGGACACCCCTGAGGGAGCCAGGCTGAGGTGGGGACATTGCTGAGGGAGCCAGGCTGACATGGGGACACTGCTGAGGGGCTGTGGCCATGGGTGACCCGGGCTGAGGTGGACACCAACGAGCAGGGAAGGATGCGAGGAGGGACAGTGAGGAGCTGTGAGGACAGAACTGCTGCTGGAAACCAACACTTGGCTCAGTCACGTCACGCACTCCTGCAGCTCACGCTGAGGGGAGGGACTGGAAGGGCAGCGAAGGTGCTGGGACTGGCCCCCCGGGAGCTGCTGGGGACAAGCTCAGCCTGGGCAGCTGCGAGAAAAGGCTCAGGTGGGTGATTCTTTCCTTTTCTCAACACAAAGTCACTCATCAGAAGCTCGTGTAATTTGGCAATAAGTTATGTCAAAAATTCTGTGCCTCCACGCTGTTTTACGCACAGCTCAGTTCATTGTCAAATGAACTTTAAATCGGAAAAAATGACAATTAGCTTTGTTGTACTTGCTTTTTAAAAAAGTATTCACACAGCATTTCCGCTGTACTACTTAGATGAAATCATTACTTTGGATTTAAGCTACGTATATTTTTACATTTTTTTGTTCTAGATGAGCCTTTTGATTTTCCCAAAGTAAAATTTTCACTTAAAAAACCAGCTGTTCTTTTTTCTTCCTACATAATTCACAGTAACTGTTACAACTACTGATAAACAGAGATTATGCACCAAAAAATGGCTGGTCAGGCATTTTAATAATTACTTAGTTGAAACATTCTTTCAACTTACAGAAGTTATTTAGATTACAGTTAATCACATTTTTTTAAGGACAGTAAATCTTTTTTTGATACAGCGTGTAATTATATCTTTATACTACATGAGTTTCTGCTAATTATGCAATTATCATGCAAGGAGATTAATATGAAAGATAGTCTGGACTGGTTGCTACATGTTAAAAATATAGTATATGTACATATACTTCATGCACATATATCTTCATTTTCTATACAATCTCAATGATTTGCACTCATGTCTCTGGGGTCATTTAATTTAGTACACAAAGGACATTTTCCTTGTTGCAAAAAAAAAGGCCAAAACCTTCCTTATAGTCAAGACATTGAAGACTTTTACACATTGGAGAAAACTATTAATTTATGAAGTATTATCAAGAGAATATCAGCAAAAGAAAATTTATATAACAACCAAATCTTCTGCCCATTCCTCCCCTGCAAATCACAGTTCTGATGTCAGTTTTGGACTTGTTGAAGTCATCCTTAGCTTCAGGATTAATCCCATTACTCTTGAGTACAGTGAAATGAGTCTCTTGTCGTAGCTGTAAAACGTCTGCCTGTACCATGGAAAACTCTCTACCATACCCAAGAGGAGTCCTGAGGATCTGCCTTCTCACCGTTAGTAACACCAGCAACCCCTCTACACAACTTACACATACCTGGATTTCAGATCAGAACACTGAGGAGCTTGTTGGCTTTTTACCCTGTCTTGTATGCCTCAGCAATAGCTAAAACCTGAACCCATTAATTCGCATATTTTCACCATTTTGCAATTTGCACTGTATGACAAGCTGAGGGGAAAAGGCAGACACACTCCAAAGTTAAAAAAATAATTACTATTCTTTGCAACCCCAGACTGAAGACTACTTGTGTAAGGGGTTTCAGATTGCAACTCATAGACAAACAGTCTGAAATCTCTGACACTTGAAGAATCTCTGACACTTGAAGACTCTTGCACTGAAAAAACAGTGTCTGTCCAGTGGGTTCGGGTGTCATCTTATCCATCACCTGTCTGCAACATTTTTCAAGTGGCTTGTGTGAAGTAAAACATGATAGATAGCAAGAAATGATGGAAGAAAAATCATAAAAAAAAAAAATCCTGAGACACTCACAGCAATAATATTGAAGAAGTCATCATCTCCAAGGGTATCCAAAATAGATGAAACTGTCTGTTTTGCAATAGTCAAGCGAAGCCCTTTCATACTGCCACTGACATCCACTAAAATTACCACATCTTTTGGAGAAGTTGCTGCCTGGATGTACCTGAGATGAAAGAAAAAACTTCTTTTGAATACAGAACTTTTCGTCCTTTCCAATTTCTTAAACACTGGCAGTTATATATTGCCTACCACTTTCTGTTTCTGCAGTCAAATGCAATAACTCCATTCTCATCTGGTTCCCATTTAATTCCTGTTTAAAAAAAATAGAGAATAAAATGTTAAATTACATTTTCACAGTACCTGTTCAAAATGTATCTATGATATTGGGGCTGGCAGTTAATGGAGTTTCATACTTTAATCTAACAGACAATGCCCTGATAACACAGGAAATACTGGGGGGAAGAGAAGTTCATAAAATAGGACAACCAGAAATATTTTTTTTCCTCACTCTTTTTGGTCTACTGTAAGGTGAAAACCTGTTCAGGCCTGCAATGTTCATTGCACTATATTCGCAAAGCTATTGTCACACTTGGGTTTTGGTGCTGGCAAGCTTTGTCACATCTTGCCAAGTCCCTTCCACACCCTGAGCACTCCATACCCATGGCTGATGCCAGCAGTTCCTGTTACACTACCTGCTTCACCCCCAGGTCATACTCTGAATTTACACTCACATCACTAGGAAGAGGTCATATCTCCTGGTTGTGGGTCAGAAGAAATATGATAAAATTATCTCCAAGAAAAGAAATTGACAGGGGAATTCTTCCTGGTTTTTGCACTCGTTTTCTACAACAACACAAGAAACAGCCTTGAAAATAAGGACTAATATTTGAAATATCACGGAGCTTGGGAACTGAAATATAATCTAAAACTAACACAGATGTAGCAGCCATAACTCTCAGCCACTTGCATACATACAGGCTTACAGTAAACTTGCTTAAACTCAAGACTTAGAAAAACATGGGTTGCTAACACATCAGCCAAAGGAACAATACCCACCATGAGTGATTCAAAGTTACAGAGGCTGAGAATCAGGTTTTTTAACTTCATCGTTTGTTTTAATGTGGTAAATTTGGTAGGATTAAACATAAAACTTAATAGGCAACAATATATGTTTTAACCTATTTCTATAGAAATAATGCAAGTGACGTGATTGCATTTTATTACAACTGGTGTGAAAATATACTTTAAAACAAAATTTTAAACCTTTAAATATAAGTATGCCAGGTTAAGTGGAAGTTTAAAAAGAGAACAGCAAATTCTAATGAAGTCTCACTGTGTGCATTGGTAGAACACATTATTTAAGTTCAGTGTGGTATGAAGGCTCCAATCCTTTTGCCCTCCTGCCCTGTTTTAGAAGTTATTTTTCACATGCATGTATATGTCTATCTGAATAGAAATTTTTATAAGTACATGAGTTATCATGAGGGCTTCACCTCCACATGGAAATTGGTAGAAAAACCTCAAAATTTTAAAAATGTTGATTGGAAACCTCTCTGAAGTCTAGGTGAAGTGAAACCAAACCTGCAAGTGTCTGTGGCAGTCAGATTTGTGACAATACTCAATGCCGCCATAGCATTCTTTATTGTGTTTTAAGAATTTCTCTTCTTCCTACCTGGATATTGCCTGAAAAATCCTTTTGCGCTTCCAAAGTACTGCCAGATGAGAGAAGGGTCACGATCAAAGTTATCAACAAACACCTTATTTAAAGATTCTGACCAATAAACTCCATTTACAATGGCTGGATCTGGAAAAAGAATAAAGAACACACACATACACAATGAAAAGTAATCTTATCGAAGTAGAATCCCACGAACTCTATCATCTTCAGCTTATTCAGTACCCAAAAATCTATTGACTGAAAACTGTTGTAGAACATTTTTAGTTTCCTTTGTCAAATAAGTGATCCAAAATCAATGATTCACTTAAATAACAGAACTGTGGCTAGAACACAGCAGAGACACCTGGTACAACTTTTTAGAGAAGTTAAAATTGCACTTTAGAGCACCTATCTTGAACCAATGCATCACTTGTTCTGGAGAACATAAATAAGTCAATCTAATTTGGATTATTTACTCCATGTACCTCCCCTGAATGCATGGAATGTCTCACGGCAACACTTTATATTTTTAAACATTCAACTTGGTAATGTTTGAAAGTTTTCATGTTGGAACAGAAAGTGAAATACCTTTTGTTTTACACTTGAATTATGATATGCATAAAAACACAACGTCTCATGACAAATACCACTAGTTCTTATTTGGAAAACATTGAACCCACATTCCACAACAATTACCCAATTAGTTTTTACTCCCATAGAGAGAGAACTACAAAGCAAATCCTTGATGTTGAAGCTGTTCTGTTTAAGACATCCCCATCTATCAATCCCTAAAACCCCAGGCTGCCCAAGGATGTTTTTAAGCTGCAGATTTGGTTCAATAGTGGGAAATGAGAAATCAATGAACATGTCTTAGAAAGTTACCGGGTTTCAAACCGTGAATTTTGAAAGATGAGAAACAATTAAGATACAGGATATTCCCAGTTCAATCTTATGTGAAGTCAGCAGAATAGAAAGGAAAAAACAGAGTTGAAATCACAGATGTATTATTTAATTTGCAAAAGTGTGCATACATGAATACACAGTAACATTTGTTCAAGCATTTGAAATAAAGCAGCCATTAGCTTGCAAAATAATGTCACTGTACTGATTTCAGAAGACTGCTTCAAATGTGATTTTAATGGAGTGGAAAAAAGGCAAATTGTTATCTTCCCTTGCATTCATCAAGAAAAACAGCAGAAAAAGGGAAATGTCTCAGCTACACCACTTTACATGTTGTTTTCAGCTAAATATTTAGGCTTATAGAGACAAAATGCTGAAAAAGCAAGGTCAACAAAATAGATGTTGTTTTTAAAACATGTCCAGTGTAGTAACTTGGTTCTCTAGAGGATGAAATACACACTTAAAATCTGCCCAACCAGACACATATCAGACAAGCTGATGTCACTGTCCAAGGGCACCACATCAGTTCTGCCCAGCTGGCAAAATCCATTGTCCACTTGTTTCCCAGGCTGTTGTAACCCCAATAACGAACTGTGACCAAAACATCACAAATCAACTCTCAAGACTGAGCTCCATCATCAGTTTGTAAAAATATGCTCCTATTGCAGCACTCCAAAACATCAGCCTGTTGTTCAGCATTTAGACATTACCTGAGATGTGAAGCACTGAGATGAGAATCCTGTTCCTGAGCCCACAGGAACGTCCCAGTGCCAGTTCAAACAGTGACATTCTAACTCTGCTCCCATACTTCATTCCCAATGGAGTGTCCAAACCACTGAAAATTGCAGTGGCACTGCTGACTCAGCATCACAATCCTGACATAAGGCGATAAGTTTAATTCATCTTTGAAAGCAGCAACCAAGTTCAGAGTGTTGGTTTTGGGGTTTGTTCTTTTACTTTCCCTGGTGTTGCTAGAAAAGTCTGTTTAGAGGAAAAGAGAAGGGACCATTTCTCAAGCCTCTGGAGGGCTATAAGATCTTTCTATACCCTTCAGTCATCTGGATTAGTGAAAAGCCAAACAAATCAAACAGAATAAATCTGTATTAATTTATATTTAAAATAAACTGCAGTTCTTCTTGGCAACTTACATTTGGATCTCATTCCAGGACTGCACACTATACCTCAGTATTTCACAGTTTTATCAATTCATCGGATGTCTCCTAGCCTGGAGTCCTCAGAGCCTAATTTTTAATGTCCTTTCCTAATGAACCTGTGCTCTAATGTCTCTCATGTGAGCAGAACCCTCTGCCTCCCAAGCCACTGACAATTTTCTTTGAATTCTATATGCATTCCAGATCCATAAGGTCATGGAAGGACTTTAGTCATTCACCTCTTAAGTTCTGAATTGAAGTCCTTCCAGTACCACATAAAAAATACATTTTATATATATAAAAAAATATAAATATTAATCACTTTTAAAAAATCATATTGAAATATCCATGGATATTTTGGATTACTTTTTTCAGACTGTCTGTGAAGAGACATTTAACATGTTTATATATATCTGTATTACAGATTAGAGAACCCCGTGAAAATAAAATCAGGAAATTTTCCCTGAACGAGACTGGTGGAGTCTATAATCTGCATTAAGCTGACAACACTAATCATCCAACTGCTGATCACTCTAAACAGTAATCCAGTGACTCTGAAACTAATAGATTTAAATTTTTTTAGCTGAAAGGAGCATCAAGCAGGCATTTTAAATAAGAGGGCACAATTAAAATGTGACCTATGCTCAGTGTTCCTTCAAAACAATTCCCTGCTTCCCCACACCCTGCGTGTCTGTTGTGCTGGCTGCTCCTTTTGCAAGATATCAATTTATGTTTTAGGCACCAACCACTTTAATAAAAAAGCAAATAGGGCAACAATCAGTTTAAATTCGGAGTACAAGGAAAAGTGACGCAGGGGAAAAAATGCAGCCACAGCACAAGACAGCAGAGCTGGAAATTGTGAACCTGTCCTGGCTGCTGAACCTTCAGGCAGAAGATTTCAACCTGGAGCTCTTTATTCTGAATTTTTTAATGCTGCTGTGTGGGTGCATCTCTGTCCATGTGCACCATCCCAAACATAACTGAATTTCTGACCATATGTCCTCATTAAGATTTTACACTCTCATCATCTATTAACCTGTATATTAAAATCATTGTTCTGGGCAATTTCCAATTTTAGTAATTACACTAAATTGTTTAAATTCCCCCAGTACTTCATTTAGAAACAGTATTCTTAAGTTTTTCAATTACTGGTGAACGTCATCTGCATTCCCAAGACAGTTATATGTCAATAGTGGTAAATTAATCCTTGTGAATATTCAGAAATTTGGTGAGGGGGAAAAAAAAGAAAAAAAGGTAAAGCTTAATATAAATGCAAAATCATTCATGTGATGTTATGGGGCTCAAAGATAATAAATGTAAATGGCTTTCACCACAGTTCTTGAAATACAATTTCTGTTTTTGCTTCCTGGCAGATAAAATAAAATTAAAATATTCCCTTTCCCTCGCCTTTTAGACGAGCTGGCTTGCAATTACAGGGGATTTTGCTCCACCATTGTTTGTGTAGCTGTTACCAGCTTTTACTGACATTTAACATAAAACCAACCTCCAGGAAAATAGGTACAGTGACACGAAGCTGACACAAGATTGCCAAAGAGCGCCACAAATGCATGTAGCAATTAAGGGGCTGTCATGGATTCTGCTGGCCCGAGAAGGTCTCAAGTCTCAACAAAGGCAAGGAAGGTGCACAGATGGAAAGATGTGCAACAGCCAAAGGTAATGATTTTTTTTATTTTTTTATTTTTTTGTATTCATAGAATTCATAAAAGTATCTAGCATATGCTAAGTCTGTGGAACGAAACTAATACCTACACAAGCCATTTTGCATTTTAATTATTGCAGCAAGTTCTACAGAAAATGAGGGAAACCACCAGAGAACTCAGTACCTATGAAGAAAATGTGGAATGCTTCTCTTTCTTGCCACACTCTGCTTTATTATCAAGAAAAGAGAAGTTCCTAATGATCCTTAGTATTTTCCCCCTGTTCTATTACTTTTGTGATCTAATCATTGCTTTCTCCTGGAAAGCTGTCAAAGATGCTGGCACTGAAAATGATCTTCCCTCCTGTAATATCTGTAACAACCTCGAGGGCAGCCCCAAATTGCAGAGCAGTTCTGTCACACCATGGAGCAGTGCAAGCACAGCCTACGGGCCCAAGCTCTGGAAAAGGAATGCAAGCTCCAGCCCTCTCCTGGCTCAGAGATAGCAACAATATTAGCTCAGCTTTTATGACACTGACAACATATTTAGTCTGGTCATATTTTAAAGAATAACAAAATCACATACTTTGCTGGGACATATACCAACAATCTAATAATTGCACTACTCAACGCTACTACGAATGCTTTTCAGGGTGGTCCAGTGTATTCAAGAGCTGAGGCTGGATGCCAGTTTTGGCAACTGCCTTCCCTTTTTTCTCTCTCTTCCCCCCTCTCTGACTCCAGGGTAAAGTGGATGCATCAGCTCACAGATCAAAGCATCTGGCCATCTGTAGACATAAAAGAAGGTGTTTGTCCATTTTGCTTCATGTGCTGAGAACTGTTCAGCAATGTCAGAAATCACATTCCCTCCCTGCAAGAATATGGGATGGTAAAGACTTCGCGTACGTGCCTGGATAAAGGCATAGCAGTAGGCATTTAGTGCCTTCATCTTCCAACATTTCCCTAATAACTTCACCCTTCTCCTTTGAAGTGGCAGCAGAAGAACTGGAGTACGGCCAGATGTGTTTATTTTTATGCTGAGTTTCATGAGTGCATTTGGGTGATGCTTTGTATTGGTTTATGGTTGGGGGGGTAGTGTTTTTTTTTGTTTTAGGGAGGGGAGGGGGATTATAATTTTTTTTTTTTCTTGGATGAACAAGGTGGACTGAGATTCAACTTTAGTTCATTTCAAAGCCAAAATTACAGCTGCAAACTCCTCACTAACAGCATTCTCGGATAGAGATTCATTCCTGTCTCCTAAGGGTGTGCCATGTCATAAAGTTATAGAAAACATCTCACAGCAAATCAGTGAAGATTTGAGCCCACATCACCCATTTGGTACTGGCCTGGCTGGACTTTGCTTAACTTCTTGGAGGTAACAGATATAAGCAACAGAAATTCTGTGAAAACAGAGTATTACCTTCTGTTTTAAATTAAAGGAGAAACTCAGAGCAGAAGCCAAGGGCATCCCAGGAGGAGCTAGAAGGATGCTGCTTTAATCGAGTTGTTGTCCCAGGAGCCAGGAATGTGGGGCAGTTGGACCTGTCTCTAACGTGCTCTAAACAAATGGGATTGCCCACCCAGCAACTGCCTTGAGCTGAGGAGAGAGTCAAAACCCAGAAATCCTGATGGATAAATTAATGTCACTGCAGGTAGCAGGATATTTCTGTATTTTCAGGGAAACATACTCATTTCCACACTTTCGCGTGATACAAATTGAGGGCTGTGAAACATGAAAGGATAGTAAGAAAATACCACAGCACAGAACTCTAAGATGCCAGGGTGTGGCAGAGAAAGGGTGAACAACATGAAAAACCACTGACAGAAATGGTTTTCCAAGTGGAAAAGAGAAAACAAATTCTGTGAACGTAGGAATTAAGTAAATTGAACAGAGGCCTTAAATCCACTGCATTTTCAGCACAGAAACAAAATTAGTCATGAATACTGCAAAAACAAGGAGCCATTTCTGACACGTGGCAAGAAGAAATTTCTGCACAGTCTGATGGAAGAGCAACTATGAGCAGCCAGGAAATTCAAACCTCTGGCAAGTGGCAGAGCAGGAAAAGTGTCACAACAAGCAACAGAGGAAGCCAGTGGAACACACTGCAAATTAGGGGAAAAGAAAGCAAATGTGACTGCTGCTAAATCCAGCCAACTGTGCTGCAAAATATTGAACACACAACATACCAAAAGGGACAATTTCATCAGAGCTATTGTCAAAGTGATGAAGGACAAAGGCAAGGTACAGCCTTGGAAATAAAAGTCATCCTTACAGAAATTTCTCAGGGACAGGTCAGTCTACCAGTCTTTACAAAAGCCATTTGAAACACAAGACCATGAGAACCCGTTAACCAGCACTTCACAGGAAATGTCTCCTTCCTTTCGCACAGATACTCAGAGACACAGAGTTACAGAAGCAGCCTGACTTAACTACACAGAGCAGTTGGGACCAACAAATAATGCTTTGAAGGGGGTTCTAAAGTCATCCTGTGTTTAGCAACACATCATGTCCCTTACATCAGCAAATGGAGGCATGAGAACCTTGAGAGAGAAATGTTTCAGCAGGTAAGATGCATCACAGTTGTACTGGGCTGTAATAAATGAAACCTCTGCTGCTCCATTCCTGGGAACACCAGCCCAGTATGAACGTGCAAGTATTGGATATAATGGGACACTGATCTGCTACTGTGCCCAGTCACCATCTCTATCCTCTCAAATCAACAGGCCCTTTTATAATCCTTGTGGAGCACTTCCTTGCACAAAAGACTGCAAAATTTGAGAAAAATTGAAGTTTTACTCATACAAGATATGAAAATGTTCAACTGGTCTTACAGCCTCTGAAGATGGTATTAAAAACACTGAGCAGATGTACAAATGTATCTTGGGATGAGTACAGTACACAATCCGTTATGTATTCTTAAACACTATTTGCTTCTTCAGGAATGTGCCAAATAAAAGCTGCAAGACACCTAAATAAACAAAGTATAGTATAAAAATGTCTTTGTAAGTTTTTAGCCAAACAATATTTTGAAACAGTTTATATCCTAGCCAAGCATACTAATGCTTAACCAGATGAGCAAGCTGCCTTTTCTCCTCCTCACACAACACACACCCAAGAAAAATCAAAGGGTCTGTGCTATGTAGCAGCATGGAGAAACAAACTTTTACAGTATTCTAAAACAGCAGACAAGATGAATGATATGTATCTTTAGATAAACTACTATTATTCTTTGTCAAATGTCAATCTTCTCCACTACACAGTAGTGTTATAGTTTTTACTTTGCCAGACAACCATATAATTAATTCCTATTCAGTCCTGAAGGCTTTCAGAAACCCAGGATTATTGTCACACTCTTGTCCTTAAAAGCAACAAGGCAGTAGGGGTGGTATCGTGATTGACAGGGTTGTGTCAGGTCAAAGAGCCTCTCAGTGTTGTACCTGAGATTGTGTTCAGTAACAAACATTCAGGGCTCACATTTGCCAAGAGGCAAAGCCCAGCTCTGGGTAACCAAGCAACAGCTGCTGAACCAGGAGAGGAGAGAGCAGGGCTTTCCAGAGGAAACCCTTCCTGTTTCCATGTCGCCTGTATCTGACATCTGGTTGCCATGGTGATGAGGATGTATTAAACACACAGATTGGATCCACAGCCAGAGACAGACTGGAACACAGTAAAGATAAAGCACAGCACACATCTTGAGTGGCCATGCCAGCGTTTCCAAAAGGCTTGCTGTTAAAGACAGAGGATTGAGAGGAAAAAAAATTCTNAAAGAGGAATGAGAAGAAAAAAAAATTTAAAAAAAAAAAAAAAAAAAAAAAAATCTGTGAAGCTAAAGCCCTTTTCAAGAACAAAGCAGCAGCCTGAGTAAACTCCGGGAATCAGATTTGAGGCAGAATTTAAGCAAAACCAGATGGAAGAAGTGGAGAAGTCTGTGCATCTTTGTCCAACAGGCAACAAGAGTTAAACCAAAGAAATATGGGAAGATAGGACATTCTCTGCAACCTTGATTAAATCAGTTGGACTAAGAAAGCTCCTTTTAAATTAAACAATGTCCAGTGTTAGGAAGACGGTGCAAACACTGTTCTAGAGATCTTAAAATGTGAAGACAAACAATCCAGGGGAAGGGTTTCAAAATATAAATATACTGGTCCAGGACAGTATGTGGCCATGAGTATTTAAATAACAACTCCAGGATGTTGAATTTTCAGAAGCAAAGTCCATAAAATCATATACGACAGTGAGGGACAAGATTTTATTTCTTAATTTCACACCTTACAGGAAAATGGTTTTGCATATGTGCTAGCTGCAGATTATAATCTTTCTGCATCACTTGAAAAATGATTTTTTTTGGTTCTAATATTCTAGAAAATAGGTAATCTCGATTTTGGCAGCCAGTTGGAAGGCTTTGATAGGAAAGTATGACTGAATGATATTCATAGCTCTTTTTAAGTATCAAATTGAAAAAACCTCACTTAATCAAAAAATGGTTGTGGTTCATCACATTTCAATATCTTTTAGAGAAGGCTCTATTACATACAGCAGACTTTTTTTCCTATGCAAGCAAAACTTTTGATTAGAGTCTGCATTTATTGACTTGTAGTGCATAAACTCATCTTTTAACATGCAGTGAGCATCATGCAATGGAAATGCCATTTGACAGAGGTAATATTCTTTACCAGTCTCTAAACTGTTCAAGTAAAACTTAAAGAATATTTGTGAAGTCTAAGTCCAAGATCTCCTTTTGCAATGTTTTCAGCTTTCAAGAAGTAAATAAGGTAAGGAGAAAAGCACAGGTTACACCTGATGTTTTTTGTACTAAAGACATTGAGCTCAGAATTATTCAGAGTTGTATTCCATTCATATCGTTTGTAAATAATTTCTAAAAGCCTTGGTGATTATAAAGGTAGAAAGAGACGAGGGATGGAAACAATTGCAAGAAAAGATCCTGCAGTAGAACAGGAGATAAAGGTTTAAATTAAAAGCTGGTGGGTTCAGACGAGATAGAAGGAAGACGTTTGTTACGAGGCAGTTGGTGAGGCACTGGAATGGGTTACTCAGAGGTGGCTGATGTCCCCTCCCTGGAAACATTCCAGGCCAAGCTCTGAGCACCGTGCTCGAGGTGAAGATGTCTCTGCTCACTGCAGGGGAATCGGATGTGGAGTCACAGAGTAGGTGACCTTTAACTGTCCCTTCCAACCCAAACTACTCCGCAATCTACAACCCACTAAGCAATAAAGGAGCACACAAACAATTGATTGTCAACTGTCCACAGCAGTAATAACAATAATCACAGCAGAAAGCTTTCCAACAAAGGTTTAACTCACACGATAAAATCTATACTTTCAACAGCCAGTGCAATGAGAGATGGCAGAGACAGAGAGAGGCACAAAAGACAGCGCACATGTGCTGCAAAGAATCGTGTCATGAGCAAAGCTGTGAGACAGATAAAGCCTCTTCCTGCAAAGCAGGATTGCAACCTTGTAAAAAGCC
>VYZT01053059.1:854-17902 GCA_013400735.1 Pomatostomus ruficeps
CTGAATGAAAATTGACATAATCAAACATGTATTTTCTATTAAAAAATGGATTATTAAAGAAGGGTTGAGTGCTCTCTACACCTGCCTTGATTTTAGAAACGCTTCAAGTTAATGATGACTGTCTTTGTTGGGAATACTTCACTGTTATTTCCAGCTTAGTATATATAATTACATACGCATCAGCATAGTTGTAAGAATGGGAAATAATTCTCTAGTTCAAAGGGAGAATTACACCGTATCACATTTAGCCACAGGCAACTTTCTTTCCTGCATTGAGATGTACTATCTCAGGGGCTTATTACCAGACAAATAAAAAGGAGTGTCTGATACTGTCTACCTGATCTGAGAGGGAACGGGCGAAAATGCTTGGAGCATGATACTATTTTTATTAAAGAAGAAATGCAAACTTTGGTAGTGGGAAAAGAAGAAAACACTACAGAATATTAGTTTTGCAAAACCAATTTTTCAGTTTAACTCAGAATATCTATTTCACTGAGATGGTGGAATTGGTAAGAATTTAACCAGCTTTCATAGTTAATTGACTTTGAGGAGATACAAGTGGATATAATTCTCTTTTAGAACTGACTATCTAAATGTAATTTTACAATACAAACTCTTCTCTCTGACTAATCATTATTAATTGCATACACAGTCAGTGTTTTAACTGCCATAGAAACCATGCCCTCAGGCCACAGAGAAGCAAGACATAGTCCAAATCCATTTCTGTGATTAGTATACTACTTAAACACTGGCATAACTGTATTGAGCAAGTGCTTCCTTATCTTCTCTAATCAGGGCTATTAGAGTAGGTAACATTCAGAAGCAGATGGAAGAGAAACTGTACTAATGGTGACAGAGAACCAGGCACAGCAGAGGAGCTGCCAGCAGTCAGCATGATAAGTAGATGCTGTTCTTAAAATTGATACGTCTAGTAAACTGGCATGTTGTTTGACAGGTTTAATTCTTTTATCACTACAGTATTTGGTATTTCTTTTGCATAATGTAAACTTATTTATCCTAATATATGAAAATTAGCTGACTAATGATACATTAGCTGCCCGAAATTAGTCTGAGAAAGCAGATCATCCCACATCGTGTGGAAATTCGTGAGAGAACATAGGTGAACTCCCCTCCGTGACAATGGAAGAAACAAAAATCTGTAGAAGGCTTGGTGGGAGTAAAAGCAAAGTTAAAGAGCTTATCCTTACAACTTTCTATAACTTCCTATCACAGGTGCTACAAATGATACTTCCATTACTGTCCTTGGTCTGCTTTTGAGCTCGTACTGAAGGAAATAAAATCTGTTCCATAAGAGACAGCTGAGACCTAGACATGCCAGTAAACTGATTTGTCATTCTTTTTTCTGCAGTAGTAACTTTAACAGATTTGTTTTTATTTTATTTATTTTTTCCCTTGTATATGAAACCTTATGATATTATACTAGAAAAACATAAAATATAGAACAATACAGTGTCAGTTAACTTCCTCATACTAAAAAATTTCAGATCTGTTTCACAGCAGCTCTCTGTGTAGCATGTACAGTGCTGCAGTCTCAAGTTACAGAGGAAATACCAACCTTGCCCTTCTGAATTAAAAACTCCTTCAGGAACTAATTGCGTGAGTCAGCTAAATGTACTTTCCTTGGAAGAGTAAGGCTCAGGCTTGGAAATTTACCAAACACAATGTAATTTCTAGCTAAAACTGTGCTACCAAATGAGTAGGTCCAACCCTTTTTCTGCAGACACCTGAGTACTGAATGGTTGTCACCCAGAGATCATTATGAGCATCCTATCCTCCACCTGTGGCCTAGCTGTGTGGGGTTCCTCAAGCTGAGGTTTTAGCTATGTGGTAGAGTTCTTTCTTTCCCACAGGCTATTTTTTGGTGGAATGATAAAGATTTACTAGTGCCCTGAAATGCCATGAAAATTTTAAGTGACATTCTCTGAGCCAAACTACTGCTGGAACAATGTGCAACTCTGGACAAGCTCCCATTTTAACTGCAAGTAGATTTGTAAACCTACTGTATATTTGAAGATGCAAAATTTTACTCAGTTTGGGGTTCATACTCTTTGTAGTCACAATCAGATACCAAGAACAGACTAGCAAAAGAATGACCTATTTTATGAAGACCTTCAGGGATACATAATCTCTTGCTTTTATTGTGTAAATAATGACAAAGTTGTGTCACTTCTTTCTGAATGTGGTTAATTAGATTATTTCTATCAATTTCTAGCAACCAATCACTCAGTTACAACCTTCTGAATTTACTTTGCTGAGGAATGTATTAAATGACTATTTAGAAGCAAAGTGCATTCTTTAAACTTGCCACTGAAACTAAGCACTGTCATAAACAGAAATACAAGAAAAGAGACACATGTGTCTCTACAAGTTACATTCCTGATTCCAGTGTAGTAAATGATGCACAAGGCACAAGTATTCCTTTCTTACAAGACTACCCCCAGCTGTTTAACTTCCTATAGAAGGACTAATAGTCAATGGAGAGAAAAGGAAGAAAATGAAGAAAATACCATCCAAATGGACAGCTTTGGATAGGATCAATAAGACAAGATTTGATAATCACTGGAAAATGTACTCCCTAACAAAACATCCTATGGGGTACTGTTAGCATGGTGCTAACAATGCTGAGGTCATGGTTTTGATGCCTACATGGGACATTCACTTTAGAGTTGGTGATCCTTCTGGGTCCCTTCCAGCTCAGAATACTCTGTGATTTCAGAGAAATGTGTTTAAGATAATATGCTCCTTGCCAATCTGGCGCATATGCAGTCATTTGCATAGCTTAAACACTCACTACCAGCCTGGGGTTTTTAGGTGTACAAGAAAACATGGTCAGAAGTTCGGCATTATTTTAAAAGTAGAAGAGATCCAGAATTACAAATAAATCATAAGAATATAATTGTTATATTTATGCTTAAAATTGTAATTATAATAGTTTGACCCATCAGCATTCAACAGAAAGATAAATCCTATGTAGATGGGAAAACACAGGAATACAGGTGAGATCACTTAGGAAGCCAGGAAGCAACACAATTACTTCTCTTGACTTCATTCTTCTTTCTCTATGATTCATCAGTCATCTTTGTCATATCCTGTTTAAAGTGGATGAGTATCTATCTCTTAAATGCTTCCAAGAAAAGAAACCCAAGAAGGATTTTGTAGGCTTGCACCATGGCTTGCAGGATAGAGTATTGACATGATTGGAATGCTGGCATGGATGCAATATAAATAGTAAATAGTAATTTGCAAAGGGAAAATCTTTTGCAAATAAAATTATACTGGGGGCTTCAAGATTTCCAGCAAAATCAAGAATCTGGTTTCACATAATTACGTTCTCTCTGGAAGTGACTCCAAATGAATGACATTGATACACTCTAATGAAGAATATTTGACTACTGAAAAACTCAGGACATGAGAATAACTGAATATAGATGGACACACTCTTCCTTGTAGCATAGATTAAACTTTTATTTTGATGTTGTTAAATTATTTAATCTAGGTGTTTGATTTCTGTTTTACCATAATTATGTATATACACAGAGAAGTTGTCGATGTCCCATCCCTGGAAGTCTTTAAGGCCAGGCTGGATGGAGCTCTGAGCGACCTGACACAGCAAAAAGTGTCCCTGCCCACAGCAGGGCGGTTGGAACTACAATACCTTTAAGGCCCCTTCCAGCCGATGCCATTCTGTGATTCGGTGATCTATGAAAAAACATTTGTGTCAGAAAAAGAGCAACAAGCTGTGCTACAAGTTAAAGTTTTCATTCCTGCTTAGGTGATGGTTGAAACTTTTAAAACAAAAGCATTGTTCTGACCAGCTAAATGACTGCAAAGGTCTCAGATTTTAATGACATATGAGGGGGGTTTTTTTCTCTTGGAAAGAGCATGTACCAGTCTATGCAACAAAGCACTGGAACAAGCTACCTTCAATCCATATGGCTAAGTGTTTTATTATGAGTTATGCTGCAGATGAATGCAAGCTGTTCCAGACAAAGACGGCAAGACAGTGAGCTAGTTTTCCATCTGTATTAATTTGGGAAGTTATTTCTCAAGGCAAACCAAAGCGATTTTACACTGAGCAGGTGGTGCAGCTCACATAGAAGATTGTGTGGCTTTTCACTGGTTCACTGAAAGATCACATTTTAGGAGATTTCACTTGCCATTTAGCTATTGTTTATTTTCCTTTTTTTTTAGTTCATACTGCATCACAGAACATTCCTATTAATATTACAAGATATGGGATTCATATAAGGAATGTTAGAACATTTCTGCTTACCAGTCTCCTGTTACAAAAAATGAAACTTGTATTTTGATACATACCATAAATACTAATGCTAAACCTTTTTTTTTTCAACCACTGAAGCTATAAAGCAAAGATTAGGCTATTCTTTGACAAGCAAAAAGACACAAGAACAGAGGAAAAATTACTTTGTGTATAGACATTTCTGTTCTGTTTCTGAAGAAAATAACAGCTAAAACATATGCTGAAAGCAAGTGAACTTTTTTTCCCTCTTAAGACTCCCACCTCAATATTTAGGAAACAAACATGAAGTCAGCTCTTTTCTCTGAGGTGATTTTAATGGCTACAGATACTGTTTTAATGGGTATATTTGCTCATACACACATATATATATATTTATGTATTTATCCATTTAAATGTCTTCTGTTATATTACCCCACTTAATAACGTGGTGGAATGACCCTGGCTGGATGCCAGGTGCCTACCAAAGCTGCTCTATCACTCCCCTCTGCAACTGGACAGGGGAGACAAAAGTACAACGAAAGGTTCATGAGTTGAGATAGACATGGAGAGGTCATTCACCAATTATCACAGCTAAA
The DNA here is from genome assembly GCA_013400735.1 of Pomatostomus ruficeps. Lineage (NCBI taxonomy): Eukaryota > Metazoa > Chordata > Aves > Passeriformes > Timaliidae > Pomatostomus > Pomatostomus ruficeps. Next base: position 5,712 of record VYZT01053059.1, read on the forward strand.
ACATACTTGACTTGGGGGAAATAAATTGAATACATTACCAGTCAAAACCAGGGCAGGATAATGAAAAGCAAAACAAATCTTAAAAACACCTTCCACCCACACCTCCCTCCTTTCCCAGCTCTGCTTCCTCCCCACCAGTGGTGCAGGGAGATGGGAATGAGGGTTATGGTCAGTTCATCACGTGTCGTTCCTGCTGCTACTCAAGAGAAGTCCTTCCCCTGCTCCAGCGTGGGATCCCTCCTGTGGGAGACAACTCTCCATTAACTTCTCCAGTGCCAGTCCTTCCCACAGGCTGTAGTTCTTCATTAACTGCTCCAGCGTGGGCCTTTTTCCATGGGGTGCAATCCTTCAAGAACAACCTGCTCCAGCATTGTCTCCCACAGGGTCACAGGTTCTACCAGGAATCTGACACAGCATTCCAGGAACCTGCTCCAGCGTGGACTTCCCACAGGGTCACAGCCTTCTTCTGGGTATCCACCTGCTCTGTTATTGACCCCCATGGCTGCAGGGGCACAGCTGCCTCACCATGGTCTCACCTCAAGCTGCAGGGGAATCTCAGCTCCTGCGCCTGAAGCACCTCCTGCCCCTCATTCTGCACTGACCTTGGTGTCTGCAGAGCTGTTATTCTCACTCCTCTGAAACTTTTTTTAGTTTTCAAATACCTCATCACAGAGGTCTTTTTACCATCCCTGATGGGATTGGCCCGGGCCAGTGGTGAGCCTGTCTTGGAACCAGCTGACACTGGCTCTGCCAGACATGGGGGAAGCCCCTGGCAGCTTCTCAAAGCAGCCACTCCTGTAGCTCTCCCCCCCCTTCTCCTGCTACCAAAATTTGGTCACGTAAACCTAATGCGAATAAACGTGTATTAGTATGTATTTTGTGTATATTTCTGCTTTCATTCTTTGGACAAATACAAACATTTTGGAGAATGCAAAAGAAATGGGCACTGCGATAGCAGATATCCTTTCTGACAGCTTTCATCTCCTACACCAGAAAAACAAATCCATTCATCAACAGGAATATAACGTGTCAAACAGTATGTTGATGCCCCAGATGCATGAGAGTACAATTTATACTCCCATCTCATTAAGCTACTCTGTAGTCTGTGTGTACTCTGCTAAACACTGGGATGAGTGCCTTGGCAGTCTAAAGCAGTTAAAACCTATGTTCTCCTTTCCATGTGTTCTTCATAAAAAGATAAAATTAATAATTTTGTAAACTGAGTTGAATCTTACAAAGGATTAACTCTATAAAGGAATCTGACACATCCATTTGAGAGGGCTGGGGTTGTACAGAAGGCTATTAAAGACCACCAAAATGGCATGAAAATCAGTAAAAAATTGCTCAGTCCCGTGCCTAACAATGAGATTTTAAATGTACACAGGTGATGCTGTTTGTGAGAAACAGAATACAAAACAATGCCATGTCACAGGTCGTTGGTGCAGCAGTTTCTCTTACAGGGATGTTCACAGTGGCAATAAAAGGCATCAACATTTTCCATATGTGTTAGGAACTCTCTGTAGGTTGCAGTATGCATCATCAGCTACCTGCTGCTTTCCTGCCTGATACACAATGGATGTCAACATTTTTTCAGTGACCACCAGACTCTTGAACTGTCTTGCACAAGAAGTTACTACCCTATAAAAGGGCAAAAAAATGAGAATGAACTCTAAATGAACTATAGATAAAAATCTCATCTTTTGGAAGCATCCAGTATGAAACTGCTTATTTTAGCAGCAATATTTTAAAAGCTAAAACAAAAGAATATTTGCTGGCTGTTAAACCTTTTACAAGCTAAATGTTCTACCCCTGGCTTATAGACTTCATTCCATGTATTTCTGTATCAGAATCTGTCAAACATTTTCCCCTCAATGTTTATTTTCTGCATTTTTCCCCAGTCTCGTCATAGTAATTACCTTCCCAGAGGTCAAATGACATATTTACATATGGGTCATTTAGCATAGCATTATTACAAATATAACATATGGACACTGGGTAACATTTTTGTCTAATCATAAGAACTGGATTTTAGTCTTCATTTCCTGTCTTCCTATGAATGTAATCCATACAATAAAACTACAGTTAATAATTAACACAAAAAACAGTCTGTGCAATATACTGTGGTTTACTGTGCATTAAAATGCTCACTACTCAAGTTTGGTGGAGTTTTCTCTCTCTAGTAATTAACAGTGACTGCACTTTTTTCTAGGCCTAAGATGAACACTGATTGCTATGATAAACAATCTTTTTAACTTTAATTACTAATTTTCAATTATAAATTTTTTTAAGTACCAAACCTTTGAAAAATTTGTGCAATTTACAAGGACAACAGAAACTGTGAAACAGATTTTGTAAAAAGTGGTATGTGAAGTAGGGAAAGTGAGCTAGAAAACATGACTAGCATGTACTGAGTTCCCTGGGTAGCTCTTTCTCTATTAATATCTGTCCATGACACACCTAGCACTGTGTTCTTTCCTCACTCATATCTCAGCTGCTTCTATCCATGAAAATTATTTTCATCAGTTTGCCTAAGTCAATGTCCCAATGGACACAACCAAGCCACAGAGGTTCTGATAAAGCAGCTGCCTGCAAAACAGCATTTGTAACCATGACTGGTAGGTTGTTATTTCTCTGAATGTTTGCAGGTACAAAAGGTCCCACATGCACCCACATCTTCTGATTTGCACAGCAGGTAGTTCTGCTCATAAGGACAGCACCAAAAAGTATTCGAGTTGTAACATCTTCCCTCTTTATGACAGACATAAAAAGGTCATCTGAGAAAGCTATGGAGTATTTAGCATTTCGGACAAGAAGCCCATTTACACTCTGTAGAATCCCAGAAGATAAAGGTGTATGGCTCAATGTGTATGTCTCAAACACGGATAGCTAGATGGCAATAACCAAGGATTGTTGGTACTAACACAGTGTGAGAAAGAACAAGATGTGGCTGGAGAAGGGGCCATGTGGAGGTAGGGCAGAACTTTTCCAGGACAAACATTGTTGTTCCCGTTTCTAGAGCACAACGCAGCATAGCAGGCGTGCAGGGATGAGGCCAAGAACTGGTCATAGACTATAGGGGGGGAGATGAAGCACACCCAAGACTCTGGAAGCCTTCCTTCCTTCCTTCCTTCCTTCCTTCCTTCCTTCCTTCCTTCCTTCCTTCCTTCCTTCCTTCCTTCCCTCCTTTCCCTTCCTCCTTTCTTCCTTCCTTCCTCTTGAAAACTCCCCCAAACCTCATTTGTTTGACAGTTTTGAATTGTTTTGATNAACCACAAGCATTTATGAATCTTGGGTACTCCCTGCCCCTCAAGGGTGGGATGTCACATACTAGGATGCAGCTTGGGCTCCAGGAATGCAATTAGACAGCCTATTTCTGGGAAAAAAATCTAGGTCCATAAAGTAAATTAACATCTGTCTCTGTCCAATGAGGACACATCCAGGTCCTGAGAGGAGCAGCTGAGGGAGCTCTGGTTGTCCATCGTGGAGAAAAGGACGCTCGAGGAGATCCTCCTGGCACCTGAGGGGGGGCTGTGAATAGGTGGGGGTCGGGCGATCCCACCAGCGGGCCAGGGGGGGCGCCCCCTGCACGCCGGTAGTGGTACGGTCCGCCGGCGGGTTGGGCTTCCCGCCTTCGGGGCGCGCGGGCCCCCGCAGGGGCTGTGAGGGCGCGGGGGGAGCGGGGCCCGGAGGTGACGGGAGCGCCGGACGTGCCTGCTACGGAATAATTACTACAGGCAGCTAATACCTACATCTATCCATCTATCCGTCTATCTATCTATCTATCTATCTATCTATCTATCTATCTATCTATCTATCTATCTATCTATCTATCTATCTATCTATCTATCTATCGCTATGTTTCACTGCCGTATGCGGCAAAAAAAGGGGAAAACTTAGATTTCCAAACGGGATCATCAGCTACAATAGTTTTAAAAGTGATCCTGGGAAAGCATGGATGGCAAGAGGTCAAAGAGGCATTAAAGGCAGGTGTCACTTTTATGGTAGTCAAACCCACAATTTAAATCTTTAATTTTTTCCCCTAGACGACATAAATATCATTCAAAACAGGAGTGGGAGGCTTAATAAAAAACGTTTTTGGAAGACATAACATCTATAATAGTAATATGCACAAAAATAACACTGACGAATTTTCCTGCTGGAAAAATACAGCATTAATAATACAACATTTTTAATTTACTGTTCCAGTTCAGCAGGAGTTTTGTACCCAGTGGTACTGTTGCCAAGTGCAGAGCACATCCTGTCTTCCGAGAAAACAAGTGATGCCATAGAATAAAGAAACACACAAACAAAACAACAACACAACATGGCAGCTCCCTGAACTCCATCCTCAGTCAAAATGTGGTGGAACATAGTTTTAAGAGGATAATGAAAAAAATGGTGATTGACAAATATAACATACCACCCATGATAAGGACTGGAAAAGTCAGAGCTTGACATTCATAGTGTACATTTAGATTATCAACTGACAGAATATTAAGATGTGTAATTGTTTTTAAAATTTGAGTGTTCTGAATACATATTTAAAAGCCCAGTTTAACAAATCACTGCATTGTAGTAAGTTACAAGTCATTCGGATTACTAATTCATTTTAAAAAACCACCAAAACCCCATTAATTTAACTAAGAAGCATTAATTTTTTAAAGTTTACTATATTCTGAAAATCTGTTAATTTAAAAAACCTGAGCTCTGCTTTATGATTTAGTCTTACTGAGGAAACAGTGAGCACAGAGAAAAAAACTATTGAACACACAGAACCGATATCATACTGCTTTGTTAAAGAAGTTACATACACATAAAAGCTTATAAACATTGAATGACTGAGAGAATAATTCAGTTATGTAATTTTGGTTTCTGCTTAATGTTGTGCATTTACCTATTTCTGCGTAACTGTACTGAAAGTATTTCTGTCTGAAAATCCATTCAGTTTCTGGGTAGGGAACACATTTGAACTTCTGGTTCATCTCTCTGATTGCAATTTTTTTGCTGTTTGTAAAAAGGCTGTTCACACATTACCACATAGAAGTGATGATTTTGTTTGGACCACATGGTGTTGGAATTTTTGTCTCAGGGAGCCTGATGTTGAGAGATAGTTTAAATATTTTTAGAAGCATTCATTTGTGTATTTCAGATCCTTCTTGCAAATGCATGTTGAAGATTCTGTAAGTAGAATTTTTAAAAACCGGGGTTGTGTTAAAAATGTGGAACTATATGGGTATCGTTCAAAATACTGTCTTTTTATTCTACAGCAAGGTTTATGTGTTATAGTGTCTATCACTGATTTAAACTTGTTGTTTATAAGAAAATTTGTAAGTATCTTTAAACCTGAGTAGTTAAGTATTATAGCATCTACACAGGTAAGAGATGTGCATTAATATATGCCTGGTGCATTATTCTGTCTATGGAAATGGATCCAGGTTAATTTTTTTAATTGCAGCAAAATTTCCAAATTCAACTACAATATCAGTTTGGCAGATTTTGTTTGGGCTTTCTGACATTCATTGTATTTCCTAGAAATGCAAGATCTTAATTAGGCTGACATTTAGCTTCTATGTAAAAATAGTTTTAATTTTTAAAAAGTCTTCTTTGTTCTGCTTACATTTGTGCCCAAGAATTTACATAGTATGAATGAGAAATATATGAATTTATAGATATATTTTTATATATAGAGAGAGTGATCATTTGATTATATGGTCCAGAAATAAATGAATCAAAGTGAGGAAGAAACTATGAAGAAAACCAGTGTGGTGAACCTTGATAAACTTTTAGATGACTTCTCAGAGATAGAAAAGGTAAGTGAAGAAGGTAAAAAATGTTGAGACTGCCATCTATAATTATTGTGTGTCATTTTCAAGTGGAAATTCCGTTAAGCGGTTATGTTATGCCAGCTTATTGTTATGCCTTGTAAGACCAACTTCGTTTGGAAAAATGTTTGTATTGATTGTATCTTGGAGTCACAGGAGTGAATTCTGTGAAATCTGAGAAGCCTTTGTTTCTGTGCTAGAATTTTAATCATCCAGAGGCCAATTTGGCTTCTCAGGAAGAGTTTGGAAGATGGTGTTGAAGATAACAGTATTACACAAACAGAATCGTTTGGGCTAGAAGGGACCTTAAAGACCACCTAGTTCCAACCCCCCTTCTCTAGGCAGGGGCACCTCTCACTCGACCAGGTTGGTCTAGTGCTGGGATATACTTTCAAAAACTGTTCCTTTATCTACAAAAATTTCATTGCCAGATCAGGAGCACAAGTTCTTACATTCCACATGCACTGAGCTTCCTTTATCTTATACATGTGTCATTTCTTAAAAGATTGACCCACTGAGGAAAATCAGTACTGCATTTCTTTCTAGACCAATGTTGATCGGCTTCCTGCTGATTTCCTGGTCAGCAAATCCGTACTAGAGGTAATACAAATGGGGCACCTGAAATAAATTTAACATTTCTCTTGGAATAAACTCATTATACCAGTTCCTATTCCCACCCACTGTTCAAGTTGTTGTTCTGCAAGAGCACTGACAGCCTCATGTGCAGAGCAGTAGAAAGAACCTTGCAGAGGATTGATCCAGACTCTGGGCTACAGAATTGAGAGGGAAATAGTTTATAACTCATTATATCAGTCAGCATTCTTAGTTCTGCAGGGTAAACTTGGAAGAGCACAGGAGCTCAAGTCTAGCATCATTCTTCTCTATAAACGAATTTCCTGAATGGGTAATAATACAGGCTTGTGACTGCAGTATTGTGGAATTGTTAAATTATTTATTCACTTAAAACTCAGAAGTTAAAACATGTTCATATAATGTTAGTCTTCTTCCAATTTTCTAGAAAATATCAGAAACTAATGAAGCAAATAACCTACTGACTCATCAGCTGGAAAAATGTAATAGATTGTTAACATTAAGCCAGTCAAAGGAGGAATCAGTAAAAGAGGGTAAGTTATTTTATTAGAAAGGTATGATTTTTGCTTATACTCAAGAAGTTCTGAGAAATAGTTCCATTATTTTCAGCCATAAAAAATAACAGCAAGGATCTAAGATACTGTGGGAAAAGCAGCAATGCCTAATCTTGAGTCATGTAATGAAATCCATCTCATAGTAAATATTAATATTTATATTAATATTATGAGGATTCAAACTGTTCAATGGAAGCTAATAAAATGTAATTTACCACTTACAGGTGGGAATTATGAGTCTATAATCAAAATTCAAAAGTTGTGGAACAAAGGAGGAATTACAGAGAAAACGATAAAATTAAGATTTGTTTTATTCTAGAACTGTTTTCAGATGAGTATCTGAAATAAGAAACAATATCTAGTGCTTAGCATGGATTTGTGGTTGCTTATTCTTCTGCAGTTTGTAAAGTAGCTGAAAGGTGCATCTTTTTGTAGGACTTTCATCTCTGGGAAGTCAGCCTGCTAAAATTTAGGAAACAGGGTTGGAATAAACTTAGTTTCACGCAGGAGTGAGATTGCCAGTTGGGTTCTATTTAAATCTTCACTGGGATCTGGATAATTTACCATAATCATAAATTGAGTATTGAAATTGAGCTATCGAGTGGGCGAAGTTTGCTTATGATGATAATCTCTTCAGATATACCAAAAAACTCATGATACAGGATGATAGAGGAGATGAAGACCCATAGCAGTGCATATGGGGGGCATTTTGTATAAATGATGGTTGATCTTAGTTGGCTGCTTCCCAGGAAACAGATCTTGGTGGCCTCTGAACTGTTCTCTTAAAATATTCATATTCTCTTAAAATATCAGTAGACAAAGAAGCAAACACAGTTGTAGGCATGATTATGGAAGAAAAACAGAAATAAGCATTGTGACTCTAAGGTCTGATTTTCATGTCATGTTCTGGTCCACACATCTCGAAACAAGCATAGCAGAACTAGAAAAGGTAACAGAGGAGGAGGCAAAGCTTGGTATTATGAGGGAGGAGTAGGGTGCAAGGAATCAGGAACCCCTTCTGTAACAAAGATCATGGACGTAGGGGCTTAACCGCGCAAGACTCACTCCTGCTGTGCCCATGCAGGGCTGGCCCAGCACAGTCTGCCATGGTCAGCCAAAAGTCTACATTACCAAACAGGTCTGTAGTGATGGGAGTGACTCAGGAGGCTGAGTCAGAATGGACTTCAGAAGTAGTAACAAAGGCCAGACGTGGCCCAAGGATCATTACTTGGTCCCAAGTGACGAGGCCAGTCTGGTATCAAGCCAGAAAATCACTCCCTAGGTCATGACCAGGGTCTCGTATGTGGCTGCCACACAACTGCAGCATAGGCCAAAGCAAAAGCCTCGGTGCACAAGCAGCTCCCAAGGGAAGGAGGGACAGCCATTTCTGAATCTGCTGCCAGCTTTTCTCAATGCCACCATCTATACTCTTCCTAAGATGGCCTTGTGCCCAGCCAAACACCCAGGAGGTGCATGGGGGAAAATGCACCTGAGACTTTCACAGATTTGGTCACAATTTTGGAATATCTGAAGGAAGACTTTGGTTGTCTGGGAACTTCTCAGCCAAGACAAAGAATAGAGCTGATATGACTCATAGCTGTAAAATTGTGAATGGCACAGAGAAAGTGATTACAGAACAGACTATTCATTGTCTAATGAAATAAAAAAACTAGATGGAAATAAAACTTGTTTATTGATTTAAAGCTAACAAAAGGAGGGACTTTTCCATACATTAAATGAATTCCACAGAAGCCTGAGCAGAACAGAAGTATACATTAGTGCAAAAAGATTAGGAAAAAATAACAGAAAAAAATTTAACGAATTTGTTAAACACACAGACAGTATCTCTCACTGTCTTCCCTAATTTTATGGTTTGGAAGTTGAGAGGATATACTAAGGGTAGCGTTTATCCAGCTTTTTTTCATCTTTCCTGAAGTATCTTGTAGTGTGTATTGTGAAGTGGCAAAGTGAACTGGATGGAACTTTGGTTTGAGTCAGAGACACTTGTTTCTCTAGTAAGCACAGAAGTCAAACAGTGCAGGCCAGTCAGTCAGAAACAGAAGAGGCTTTCTATTGAAACCAGAAAGGAGTGGGTTTATATAAAACAGTTTGTAAAAAGGGAAAGAAAAAGGTGGAGAAAAAGAAGGAATTCTTACGGTGAAACCTGTGGGATAAAAGGTAGCAGAGAAAGTGAAAGAGACAACTCAGGAAATCAGAGCAGGTGGGATGACTGCAACAAGGAAGTGGAATGGACTGAAAACAGATCAAAGTCAGAAGAGAGATCTGAGCTTTGTAAACAGCAGTGCCTCACTTTCATGAGACGAGAGAAATTTATAAGATCATTATGCTGATATAACTGAAGAGAACAGCCTCTGGAGCTTCTTTTGAAACACTTGATGGAAAAAAAGTGTGGGTGGCGGAAGTCCAAGTGAAAATACCAGAGCAATCAGCCTGAAATATGAACTAATGTTTCAGCAACAGGGATAGTCAGTAGAAAACAAATCTCAACAATATTGAAGTCATAGGAATAGTGCAGGTACAGATAGGAGACAGAATTACTGGAAGGCAAGGATCCTGGTCAATGAGTAGGAGTTATTGCAGAGGTATTAATAACATTGACAAAAACACGTGAAAAGCAGGAACTTTGAACAATGTGGAACATCCAAGAGGTGATTCTGAAAACTATTTGATGATAAGGAAGTAAAATATGAATAAGACATCGCAGGGATAGAATGTATTTAGGAATAAAGACAATTATAATCACTGCTCTGTTAGGTTAAGCTCAGAGAGGCTGTGGAGCCTCCCCCACTGGAGCCATTCAAGAACCCTCTGGATGCAATCCTGTGCCGTGTGCTCTGGGATGGCCCTGCCTGAGCAGGGAGGTTGGGCCAGATGACCCAGTAAGGGCCCATTCTGTGTTTTTGTGATTCTGTACTTACCAGTAAGGTAAACTATTAGGTGAATATGCTTACCAATAACGCTTCAAATATCCCGGCATGAAATGCTTGTAAGTATATAGTTTTGAACTGTATTAATTATTGGCGCTCAGAAAGCAGAGTTTTAAAAAAACATCTTGGACAGAAAATTGACATAAACTGCAGCAGATGCTGTCACAGGAACCTTCAGGAAAACAGTTAATATGTTACTGGAGATAAGCAGAGCCTGTGAAAAGTGCTGGTGATATGAAGAGTATTTCAAAAGGATGTGAATTCTATAAAGTTTCTAAACCATTTTTCTTTTTGCAATTGATAGAAATGGTCTTTGAACCTTTATTAAATTGATCTGTCACACTGACCCTTCAAAAGGGGTAATAGCATATGTGGTATTCAGAATCAGAGTACTAAAACTTTTGCATCTAATAGTTTAATTCTTTATAAAAACATTTTGGAAGGTCAAATCAAACCTGGCATTAAAAAAACCGCAAACCTTCTTTAATATTGATGGAGTTATAGAGGGGTCCTGTGCAGAACTGGAAGAAGGTGCAAGGGACCAAATACAGCATTGATACTTTCAATCTTACTCTGGCAACAGTTATCTGAACAGACTGCAGTTGTGAGAATGGCTTTTATACAGTGATATTGTCAATTGTGACTTGGAAAAAGGATTTCTCCTAGCCGTATGTCCCAGGCTGTTTCCTGGAACCCAACTCATCCACAGTTCCTGAAAGTATCTTTTAAAGACTTAGTCCAAAGGCAACAGAAATTGCTTACAGCAGAGAATCAGGAATAAAGAGTGCTGTGGAAAAAAGGCTGAAGGGTTTGTGGATAGTAGTCATAGTGGGGTAGAGGAAGTGGAATTTTATACCTGCTGAAGAACTCTTTTAAGAAATAAAAAAAGTAATAGCATTTCACAGCCCAAGAAATCTCCACGTGAGAACCTGAGGACTCCTTGGTATCCCTTGACTGCCAAAAGTCTTTTCCTAGAACTGTGTAAGGTAAAAGAAGATTAGAAATTCTGAAGAAAATGCAAAGGAAGAAAGAAAATATCTAAAAATCAAGGGAGAGGGCAGTAAAACACTCATACCCAAGATAAGGTGGGAAAAGATAAGCAGCTTGGCCAGTGTATACACACTCTGTGAGGCCATAAATTAACTTCATTTTTTCTTGATACATTCTTTGCTAAACAGAGATGAGATTCAAAACAACAGTTTCTGTTTTGTGTAAATCATTGCAGATCCATTTAAGACAGCTACAAATCTGGCATCCTTGTTTTCTGCTCCTAAAACTTTTCTATGGTGGCCAAATAGGCTCTTGTGATGCTGCAGTTCTGAATTTAATTCTACTGTAGTTTTCTAAAAGAAAGCATTTCTAAAAGAAAGCATTCACATTTTTGTCTATGAAACATTTAAGGAGGTTCTATTTTGCATCTTCTGGGTTGCATATTTGTTTATTTAGTGTTCCTAAGGTGTTAAAGGAAAAGGTAGTTGATGTAATCGCTGTATAAAATCAATTATAAACGCAGATGAGCACTTAATGCTGTTCAGTCTTTCTGCATGTAGGCAGATTTTTAGATGTTTTCTTTCTTCCTTCGCATTTTCTTTACAGGGAACGAACTGCACAGAATCCATAGCAAATGCTATGCCAATGATCCACAAAGCTGCAAACATTTAGCAAAATTCTGGTTTTTTCTGCAAAGTAGGCAAGAAAACTTATGGGCTCCCAGGAATTTTTTCCAGTCACAACTGTAATTACATATGGGATTTGTCAAGATATGTCCTTTAAAGGTTAGAAGGATAAGCAGATATTCTGGGGACTATACAAAAGAGTGGCTTGCACTTAGTTGTGATTCTTTTTAAAGACTAGCTGCCACTCTAGTGTTGACTCAGATGTCTTTCCAAATTGTGCATGAATTGCAAGCATCTGAGTTTATTTCCATACATTTTCAAATAGGAGGAAATTTGTAGTACAACTAGTTGGTACCAACGGGCATGCTAATCTAGTCATTCCGACTTTAAATAGGATTTTTCCACAGACGCCTTTGATCCAGCGCAGGAACTGAGGGGCAGGCATGTTTCTGTGCTGTTCGTGCTCCCTCTACTGTTTATTTTGGAAGCGCGGAATGGGAGAAAGTCTCTGGCTGACATACTCGGCTGCACGAAAAGCAGAGTCGATGAAAGAATGGGCTAACAGTCAAAAAGACTGGACAGAAAACTGAATCTGTTAGCTGGGATCTTAATTCATCTTCCTCACTCCATTATTTTTAATGTAATCTTTAGTTATATAGT
>VYZT01053063.1:0-23787 GCA_013400735.1 Pomatostomus ruficeps
TGTCCCTGACTTGCCAAGTAAGATGACTACCACATGTGAAAGGAACCATTCTGAGCCGGCGCAGAAAATATTTCCTTGGACGTACCCATTGATAACACAGATATTCATTTAAGTATTTGGGTACAACTAATTTGTGTAGGACCATTGTAACCCACAGAACATGGAAGATATCATATTTCATTGGCAAAATGTCAATTAATTTGCCACCACCATCACCCTGAATGTCTCACATGTCTTGTAACCATTCTCAGGGTGAGAAGGATCCTGTATCTCACAGTGCCTTATCAAAATATCTTCATCATCCACTGCAGCCACATCAGTCTAACCTAATAAGTTACTGTCCTATTCCTTCTGACTCAGTAAGAAATTGTTACACAGCTTTTCTGACCTCCGTATTTGTCCTCTGTTTCAGGGTCGTACTTCTCTCTCTTTGCATTACTGCAGTTTGCTGCAGAGGTCAATGTGATAAAGTATTTTTCATAATCTTTGTAGAAACAAAGAAATCAGAGATGAAAAAGCCCTCTTAGGTTATTTGTCTAACTCTCTTATTTTGTGACAGGTAATTTATTCCCTACCACATTGTCTAGTCTTGCTGTAAACGACTTAAAATAAACCTTTCACCAATTTACTTGGGAGACTACTCTTCATTGCTAGCTTGCAGATATACCTCCTACTTTTACAAAAGGAATCTTAAGGAATTTTTTGTTTCCTGCCTTTCTTTTTAAAATAGAATGGGTCAAATCCTTACATTCTTTTCGAGGTGATTTAGTATCTTTTGGAGTAGTGAGTTAAAATTGGCCCCATTTTGTGGTTTTTTTTTCTTTTTCAACCCTAGCAAGGAGCTACAGGCATTTCCTCCTTAGTGCCTCATCATTCCTGTAGAGTTTCTGCAAACTCACCCTGGTGTGGATGGTCTCATCCATGGACTCAGACTTTCTTTCCAAAGACAGATTATGCTGTTCTCCCATTATGACGGTTTCAATACCCCCTCCTATACCCTCTGGGCTCACCTAGGGCATATAACTGGTTTGCTAAAATGTCATTCTTCCCTTCAGTCATACAAATTGTAATTCATCTTTAGGGTCACAGGTTAAGCATTTCCCATCTGGAAGATGGTATTCTCCCAACTACCCAAGTTAATTGAGGGTTTTGTTCTTTGACTGTTCACTGTCAGACATGTTAACAGTTTTGGCAGCAGTGTCATGTCTGGGAGGACCATGTTCCTCTCTTTTCAAAGTGAACATCCTCACCACAGATCCACATGGTGTGAAACCTTCCACTTCCTTTCCCTGAATCTCCTGCATGTTTCATTTGTCTCAAAAGTGACACTGCTTTGGTGGGAAAGGTGAACACACCCTCTGTAAACATGGGTGACAGATACCTGAATACACAGAGCACAGCCTGGATCTACAAGCTGAACACATGAACTACCATGTGTATGTATATATATACACACATGTATAGAGATTTAGGACTTTAAATCCAATGTTTGCATGAATCAAAATCAGACTGAAAAGGGACCAGTCTGGAACAGCAAATAAACTTCTGAGGCTCTGTGTTTTATCCTGCTGATGGAACCCCTATTAAAATGGAAGCTCTGGTGAGTGCCAGTCTTCTACTTCTCCCAGTACATCCTGTGGAAATCTAAACTGTGTTTATACAGTTAAGGAGATGCAATCTAGAAACATGTGTGTTCCAATAACTATGTGCCATGCCTTTGGCAGCTGGTCCTGTGAGGATCTTACAGAGCTACTATGCCAATCAAGTTTATATTGAAAAAAAAAGTCAATCAGCCACACAGGTTCTTGGTTATGTTGAATAATATCTCATATGTCATATAATCATAGACATGTCATATAATCAATTGTTAAGTTTGTAAAAGACCTTTAAGATCATGAAATCCAATCATCCACCCAGCATCACTGTTAAACTATTGGATGACAAAATCTTTTAAGTAGGAGCAGATTTATGTGAAGTTGGCCTTAGTGAAGTGTAAGAAGTTACATGGTTGGTGCAGTGGCCACAGCCATTCATGGATCTGCCATATGTACACTATACACTGCAGTATTAAGCTTTCTGCTCTGGGATGCTTTGGAAAGAGCTTATCCACAGTTTCTGTCTGTGTGTAGAGTTGCATCTAACCAGTCTGAGCACTGGTTTACTTTGGGAGGAAGTAGCCATTGACAAAGGAGACCTCAAGTCTCTGAAGTCTAACAGCATTATTGAATTCTTGCACATGGGTACTTGAAAGTCAGGCAGAGCAGTGTTAAGAGCCATTACACCCAATTGCCCTTTCACTCTGGCCTTCAGTGTCATGTGATGTGACCGAGGATATGTGAGGCAGAACAAACACCAGGTTCTGCTGCACAGCATTATGAATTGCAGTTGTAACCAGTGGAGTATCTTTCTTTTTTGCACCAGAAATTTGTGTAATGCAGTCTATGGGCTAGTGTCTGACCATTCACTCTTTTCCTTGGTACTGATTCCACACTCACAGAAAAGGCAACCCCTTTTGGATTTTGATATACGAAGAATGGGAATGGAGAAGTTTAACATTGAATTGTAATACCTACTTGACATCTTGTTTCCTTAATACTTGGCTCTAGAATGGTTAAGTTAAAAACAAATCATGTTTACAATGAACAAGTGGTATTCACATACCAGCTCATGGCAATCCCTTCTGGTATTATGAATTTGTTACATGAAATGAAAATAATTGTCATTCGACAGAGGCTAAAGCAATTACAACAAACTTGTTTAATATTTGATTTACTTTAGGGGATTCCAGAGCTCTAAGTTTGTATTTTCTAGTGAAGAGTTTGAATTACTTTCTATTACTATGATTTTAGATTGGAGTCAAGGATAAAATGCTGGACAGCTTATGCAATTACTTCTTTCAAAAATTATGCCTGTATCTGTGGTGAGTATAACAAAGCCTGTGTGTGTAGTCATAAAATGTATAATATGTTTTCATCCACTGGTTGCTTTGACTATGTGCTATAAACTCTGTCAGGCTATTCATAGCAAACAAATTCTACTACTGAAATACTGAAATTGAAGTTGTTTACCTTTCTTTTACAGGGGTGGATTAAATGGAAGTATCAATGTCTCAACTTCCTGCCACAGATATACCAAATCTTTCTTTAGATAAAAAAGATGCATGTTGAGAGGCACAGCCTAGAAGGAATCAATTCCTCATTTTCCCCCTAATTTGCTCATTTTTATGCTAAGTAGAAAACAGAAAACATGATGTTTAATGTAAGTAATTGATTGCAAAATGAATTTAAGCAGAATTTTTATTATATAGAGAGGCAAAGGGTTACTTTGAGAAAATGGGTTTGATTAAAACAAGCACTACAGTTTTTGAAACATTCCTAGGGTGAAAAAAAAATTTTTTGATTTCTATGTATCCAACCTGATATGCCCTCAGAATGACCTGCTTTTCTGAAACTAAAGTCTCTGACATATCACTTGTCACTTTTGAAACTTTGGAACAGATAGTTAAGATATTTTGGGTTGGTATCAAATTGTGTAGTTCTCATGGAAATTATTACAAGCTCCATTATAATATGATGGGTGTGTTAAGATTTCCATCTGATCCAGCAGAAGCCTTGTCTCTTTAAAAGTTTATGCTCTCAGCTCAAGGGATTTTATGTCAAGGAAAACTTTAATGACGGAATGAATGAAGTATTTTATCTTAATATAGCTTTAACTTTCATGGTTTGCCATCTTCTGGGCCTTCCTGATATTCTCTACAGCAAGTGTTCAGAAGTAACACAGAAGCTTGAATATGCAAACACATCTCCCAGCTTCGTGTCCTTCCCCAGTTCTTTTTCTTGTAGTTGTAAATTAGCCTGGGAGACAAAACTGGTTCCTTGGAAGGCCCTGTGTAAAGAACAAGGACTTCAGCATTAATGAGCTGGTTGTAGAGTCCATTTCTAAACTCAGACACCTTCCATGGCTTGTGCAGGATGATTCTCAAAGTTCAACCCAAGGCACGCTATTCTTCTGAACACCTCTCTGAGTGGAATGTAGATGTCATTGCAGAGTTCAGCTTGAAGGAGAAGATAAGACAGAGAATGAGTGGAGTTATAAGACAATAAAAGTAACATCCACTGATAGGAATTTTTAATAGGATTTTCAGAGTTTGAAATTTAGATTAGACATGATTGAAGTTTGGGTTTCTATGAAGCATTATTTTTAAGAAAGTTTTATGAGACTACAGTTAGACCTCCTCTCTTCTTTTGTAATCAAGATCTATGTCAGCAAGAGAAAAACCTCCTGTAATGAAATCCTATTCCATAATTTATATGTGGTGAAAATTTCATCTTTTGAATTCCAAGTGCTGAACTGTCTTTAAGTTGGTGAATTTGGTTACTGAATAGTAAGAGATGGTGACTGACATTTCATAGCACTTGCATTTTGAATGGCTCAGTATTTCTAAAAACTCCTTGTTTTTATTTCAGTTATGACTGCCATCATGAACCTTAGAAGCTGTGCTGCGTGTTTAATGAGACCTAAATATTCCGTAATTACTGTCTTGAGAGCTTTTAGAGCAAAATGGGAACTCTTCTTGCTTAGTGTAAACAAATGTTTAAAATCAGTCCTGATCACATTTGGTTTGAGAAGTCTCTGCGATGGAGCTTGTTTAACATCTTGTTTTTAATTTATTTTCAGCATCTTCTTGTTCATCTTTTGGAGATTACTGTAGTACCTATAACACCAGGGGTATTTTATGGGAAAATTTTGCAGTGTAACATGCCTTGTGCCTCTGCATGTAGTAGTTTGTTTTTTTTTCCAGGGGACAAGTTCAGCCTTTCCTCAAGCATGAGAAACTTTGTGAAAGTTGCCAAAAATCCTCTCTAACCAACATTTTTTTTTACATTTTATGAGCCTCATTAGTCTTTGTTTGGCCATCCCTTTATGCATTAACATATGGTATCAATAAATAATACAAGTGTTCACAGTTCATGCCATCCTGTGAAGCACACACAATGGGATGTAAATTATAGTGAGATAAAACTGCATGAATTATCTATATAGACAACCAGAATCATCATCGTTTAACCAGCTGCTGACAGTTTTCAACTCTCAATGAGTTTTGACTGGGTTCAGTGCTATTCAGTTGGGGGCAAGGCTGTGTATCCAAGCACAAAGGTTTTTGGGTTGACTTGTGGCAGTTAAAGGCACTTCAGTCTTAGTCAGCCTGCTACTTTTTCATAGCTGTATAAGACTCTGGCTAAAAGTAAGCCATTGATTTTTATTTTCATATAAAACATTTAAATCGCAGTGCTGAGGCACTGTTTAACCTTGGGATGCTGTTGATACCACACGTGGATGTTACCTCACCAGTCAAGTTCTGAGCTAGGTTAGAACTGTCAAAAAGACAACCCTGAACTGGCAGGGCCTTTGGATCTTGAGGTCGTTTGGAGATGGGCAGATGATCTCCATCCAGCAGTGAGGGGAGGAAACAAGGGGCTCTTGCTTGGGTCTGTGTAGGCTGTTGATTCATAAAGTAGTTTGGAGCAATCAGATCAATGATGGCAGGAACTTGGATATCTCCATGAGGTGAACGCCCAAGTCAGTATGTTATTGCACAAGATATTTAGACCAACATAAATGATGTAGGCAACTAATTTTTGGAGAAGGTTTTAGGTTATTAATCCATGTTTTACTCAGACCCTTTATTTCAAAAATGCAAGAAATCAGACTTGGAGAAATGTTACCTTTCCTCTAGTAAAAGTATCAGGAACGTTCTTTAGTAGAAGTTGTCAATTTTCAAAATGAAAATAATCTCTTCAGATGAAAATCCACTACCTCTTATTTTAAAAGTAGTACTATTCAGCATTCCTGATGGCTCTGTGCTTTCTATATCTTTGGGTTTTTGGGAGAGGGAAGATATTAAATGAGAATTCATGGAGACTCAAGCAGTCACCCAAATGATATTTTCCGCAAGTGCCTGATTTTACCTTCTACTTCATCTACTAGGCTGTTCTACTAGAACTCAATCTTTATTACACATTAATATGTCTTTAGATAAGATGTTATCCTTTTCATTCAGATGGGACTAATGATAAAGGGAGCCAGTGCCACACTAAGCTTTATGGATAGGTTTTTGCTGCAGTATAAATATAAGGCTCAGCAAATGTATAAGTGTTTTGGAGACGTGGCCAGAATATATTTCAGGTTTCTCACGAAAACTCTTAAGAAAACAATATATATATATTTTTTTTTACTCATCCTCATTGCAGTTTGAAGAGTTTTAAGACAATAAGAGCTTGGAAATTTTCCTAGTATTTATGAGTAGATTGCAAGATTTTACAAACTGCTGGGGCCTCACCAGAGCATAGTAAATGAGCTGTAATAAAGTGACCAAAGGCTTTTCCATTCCTGCATGCAGCTTTTCTTTGCCTAGTTTCATTTCTTGGACATATTTTCTAGGGATGTTCATGTTACTTTGGCCAAAATAATCAAACCTGCTAAGATGATGCAGTAAGATTCAAAGGGTGCCTAAAGCACTGCAGTGTGTAAGCATTGGGCTCTGATGTCACAAGTGGAACATATACTCTTGTGTCCTGTGCAGTGAACCAAGAGGGACAGGTTTCCAAGAAGGTGATTTATAAGAAACAGGGAGTTAAAGGGGTATAGCTTTGCCAATTGGTAGGAAACAATGCAGAAATTGCTCTGCAATTGCTCTGTCTGCCTGAAACACGGGTGAAGGAGACAGAAATGCTCTTCTGCCCTTTGTATATAATTCATGGAATTAAGAAGGTATATAAAGCTGCATCTTAGCGCACATGAGAAAGGAGAAAATTAATTTCTTAGCCTTCCTCCTGGGCTGTTTATGTTTCTTTGTTTGTTTTTTTTTCTTTGTTTGTTTTTGATTTATTTTTTACATCAAAGATGCATAGAAAAAAAAAAAGTAATAGAAACACTTCAAAGAAAAAAGCTCATATAATTCATTGACCTCTCTGACCAAAATGATAAAAAAATCAGATTTACCCCTGCCTTCAAGTTGTGTCTTGTGTCCTTGTTTTAGCCTAGATTGGGAGCATGCTTTGAACACTTTGATTCACAATGCAAAGCAATCTTAGAGACCATAGCCTAAACACTTTTAACTGAAGTGAAATAAAAAATAATTCTTTAGTTGCATGCCAGATGATCTTTAGAACCATAACATAGCAAATCTCTGGACTTCAGGAAAACAGATTTTGGCCTGTTCAGGGCACCTGATTTAGAAGAATCTCATGGAAGGCAGTCATAAAGAAAGCAGGAGAGTTCTTTGATTTTCAAGGACCACCTCCTCCAAGCTCACCAAAGGCCCATCTGGTTCTGCAGGGAGTCAGGCAAAGGCAGCAGGAGGCCAGCATGGATGAACAAGTGCTCATGAAAACACTTGGACGTAGAAAGAAAGCCTATAGGAGGTGGAAGCAGAGCTGTAAGACCTGGAGGGATACACAGACACTCTGAACATTCAGGGATAGGATGAGAAATGCCAAAGCCCACCTGGAGTCCAGTCTGGTGATGGACATGAAGGACAGTAAGAAAGGCAGGTGCCTGAACAGCAAAAGAAAGACTGAGAATAATGCCTGTCTGCATAGCTGGAGCTGGAAGGGGAGAGCCTGTTCCTGTCTCTGAAACGGTGCCCCGGTGAGAGCATGGGCAGGCCCTGCACTGTGCAGGTTTAGAGCAGTCAGGGCAGGAGGTACTCGTGCAGTGAGGGGGGCTGCTGATATTGCAACACCAACAGTTTTATTGCGGGCTATTGAGTGTAACGGCACTGGCAGATGATTGCTGCTCTCTGTAAGAGCTTTGATTGTGCCCTCAGCCTAACAGCCAGCAGAGGAGGAAAGACCATCTTGGCCTAATCTGGTAGGACACAGTAAGACCATATGAGAGAGCTGAAAAAGCCATCAGAACTGCAGGTCAAAGGCAAATGGTCAGGAACCAAAATTGCAGGCAGGGTTTAGATTTTTCACACACAGCCCTAATATCCCCAAGAAAAAAAAAAGAAAAAAAGAATATTTACAGAGAAGGCTGAGGATCATATCACAAGGATATTGCAATGCACTCAGATGTACTGAGTTAATATTAGAGTCCAGGAGAGAAGAGTAAGAAAGACAGAGAGATTCAAGAATGTAATGCATTCAGAGTGAGCAACAACTCATTATTAAGCAGTGAGAAGGGGTGGATCACCTTGTAGAGGTGCCTCTCTCTCTCCTGACTGTGGAGGGAACAAAATATGAATGGGTTCCTGCCTTTGGAATATCAGTTCAGTAAATAAAATTCAGAAAAAGCTGTTTCAGGCATGCATTCATTTTCAGGCAATAAAGGAGGTGAGAAACAGAGTTAGCATAACAATGCAAGACACGAATATTGCACTTACTTACCTTACAAAGATGTATTGATATATCACTTATCCTGTCTTAAGGTAGAGTGGCAGTTTAAAAAAAGGTGCTTTCCTGGCTTACAAACGGAATTCTACATGGTGCAGGGTTTCTTAGAGGCCACAGTGTTCTTGCAGGTCTAGGCTGCAGAGGAAAGGTACTGCTGGGGTAGCTGTAGTGCTAGGTCAAATATAGGTTTAAAGCATTTTTTTCTGTGGGGAGCAGTACCTCTATAACTTACACCATATGCCCAAGTGCCTCAGCTCTGACTATGCCAAAACCAGATACTTAAGGAACAATATAAGATCTGAGGTTATGTAGGCTGTTATTTTCCTATCGTATTTTCCCAGCCTTTGACAATTTCAGGCTCAGGGACTTTCTGAGTCTGACATCATCATATTTAATATTGTTCAATATATTTTTGTTCTGTGAATCAGTTTAATTATTTTTGGATCCATACAAACTTTTAGCACCCCAAGTGTCCTGTTTCAAATCTTCAACTGGCTGGTTTGATTTGAGGTTCTCTAGTTCATGTATTAGGATGAATAGCTGTTCTCTACTGGTTCATCCTTCAAAAGATAAAAGTCATGGACATTTTTTAAGGATTTCCATACAGGAAAAGGTAATATTGGCATGACAGTGTTATTACATTTTTGACCTTTGAGGTTATTCAGTATAACCTCAAATCTGAGAAATTAAAGCTGAGTGGTTATGGTACCTAATAGGCCTTCAGTATGTTATAAAAATTTAATTTTAGATTTTTCAAGGACTTAAAAGACAACTTGCTTTTAATTTTACACACTGTGTTTCTGAAAACTTTTCTGCTTAGTTTTTTTAACCAGGTCACACAAAGGATGGAAAATGGTTAAATTGTTTACTCCAGGGTACATTTTTTATGATCAAAAAGGGAAGAAATTTGTAAAATTTACTACATCTGGTAATATGAAAAACATTTTATTAATCTTTTTAATATAATTTTTCTGTAAAGTTGAGGACTTTGTGTTTAAGTCTTAGGAAGCTTTGATGTGTTTGAGGTCTTACTGTCATACAGTATGAGTTTAAGAAAGAGTGGTTCTATTTCAGTGCTAATGAAGTGAGTTCATATATGAAAGTAGTTGCTACTCCAATCATATTTTGACTGACATATTCTCTTAAATCACTTCCAGATACAAAGAGCTTTCTGAAATGAAGTAGCTTAGCATCTCATGGTCAGATTTACTATACTTCACAGGTTCTGGGCCGGATCCTAAACCAGGATGACATTGGCTGGGTTCAGGCACTCAGAGGGCCAAGCTTTCCTTTGTTTCATTTAGAAAATAGACACAATGGACAAAGTGAAGAAAAGTCCCCTGAAGCAAAATATAAGGACATTATGTCACAGAAATTGTATATGCAAACAATTTTATTGTTATAGGTTCTTAAAAAACTTATGTTAGGCATAGACAATAAAACAAAATTTTATATAACTTTGTAGTCTTGGTTTCTAAACTTTCTTTCATTTTATAGTGTCAAGCAGAATACGCTGTTGTAAAGTGTGACCATGGAAAGCACTTCAGATTTTAAGTGTTGCAAGGACAAGTTTATGTGAGAGACATACATTCTCATGAAAACATCCATATTTGATCCTGGCTTCATAAAAAAGAGAATTTTCTTCCAAATGTCTATATTTGGGTTTCAAATAAAAGCCATTACTCTCCATAATGAACATTTTGTATGACACAGAGTAAAAATTATCCAAAGTTTGAATAAGTAAAAGTGATGATGTTTGTGTGATTGCTGTGCATTATCTGCTCTTGTCCATTTTCTTAACATTTCTGGTTGTCAGTGGCAGAGTAAAGGTTCAAATTCTTACCTAATGCAAGCTATAATTGCTCAGTCTGGGTGGTAATCTGTCAACACTACGAGAGTTTACTTGGATTGAAGATGGTACCTTATGTCTTGAGGTCCATTATGCAACTGTTTTGGTGTTGTGGATCTGCATTTGCATTCATGGCCAATGAAGGGAGATAAATACTGGATGTCCACTTGGATGAAATTACTGTATGAAAACCATCTTTTTTCAGATTATGCTGAAGCAGTAAAATAAGAAAAATAAAGATTTTAAATAAACATTTCTCACATTACAGAATACTAGGAAAAGCTGATGATAGGCAACTAGACACAGATTAATTTGAGCAGCATGACCATAGTAGTGCATATAAAACTTCATTTCTTTTCTATCTTCAGATACAAAATGGGTTCAGGGTTACAGCAGGAGTGAATGAACCATATAAGAAAAATAGACACCTCTCTAAGCCCTACAAACTTTAATTCTCATTTGAAAATGAGGTCTTTTTGCAAAAGCTTGAACTTTTTTTTACCTGCCAGAAGAATGACTGCTAAAATATTTCAAGAAAGCTGATTTCAATGGCCTATCTTCATGTGTGACAGAAATCAGTTATGAATTTGTAGCTTCTAAAGAAGAAAGCTACTTTGAATCAGTATTAAGTACATTCCAACATTTTATTGATGAACACCCTAAATAATTGTAATTTCACTCTGCATCATTTTCCTAAAACATATTGATTATTGATTATTTTTGATTTATCTCATATCATAATTTCATATTGCATCAAAGAATACATGTTTGATGATAAGTTCAAACCAGAGAGCTGAACTGAATAGTGTCCAAGGTCTCCGGCTACAGCTGAAGTTGATGGTTATTTCCATCTCAGAAAAAATATTTCAGGGAGACCTTTAAATCTGCAGGTTTCTGTGGTCTCAAAGTTTATGGAGTATTTTTCTATACAATGAGAATGTAAGTGAAAGGAGATAAGAGGGATTAAAGAAAACACAACTCAAACATTGATGCGGCCAGGACAGATATTGCACAGAGTTAAAAATGTCCTTGGAGATGAATGAGATTATATGGAAATCATATGTGAAATTACAATGAGATTTTCCTGAAAAATAGCAGATGTTTTTAATTTTACTTTTTTTTTAATCTCAAACCCTTGTGAAGAAAAAGAGAAATGGTGAAATAACTTGGTAAGCATTACCCAACATACAACAATTTGAAAGAATTTATGCTTGCAAAAGCAAAGGTTACTGAGCTCTAATAAAGTAAGTAGAAAGTGATGGTTTATAATGAAATTATGCAAAGAAAATACTCTTTCAGGAGCTGCTGAATTTGTCTCTATTAACTTCAGTATGTTTATCCAAATAAAATCCATTCTAGCTTCTGGGCTTTTGATTGGGGAATTTATCCAACAGCCACTATGCAAAACTCTAACTACTAATTTTACTTTAACACAGCAGAAGCTGTAAAAGTTAGACATAATCTGAATACACTCTTTAAATCATGCTCTTGCAGAAATTTGCACAGAAAAATATCCAATTCTAAATAGCTTTTGTCAGGAGACTGGAGCAGTCATTTCAGAAAAGACCAGGATATCATGACGTATTATTAATATATGTCTATTAAACATTTAACTACCTGAGGAATGTTTTGCCTGAAATGTTATATATATAATTTCAGGAATATAAACCTGTACTTTCCTAGATTTTAGTTCCTAATTTTGGCTTGCATAATAATGATAATCTGTCTATCCAAATGTTTTCTTGGAAAGCCTGTTCATTCAGCCAGCACGAATACAATCTATTTACTGATTTTACGTAGAATTGGTCATTTTTAGAGCATTGTTTTCAATCACCTCTCTCAGGACAGAGAGATTCACACTGGTAGATCTTGGTGAACTGTGAATCCATGGACTGTAGTAGCTGTTCTTGGCTTGCTCATGGCTGCTGCACTTGGAAGGAAACGTGCTGGCCAGAGCCAGGATGATGCTTGCAGTCTCAGGGGTTTCAGCACAGTTGACTTCATTGTTTAGTAGCATGTTTGACGAATGGTTTTATTTCAGAATTTCTAATTTTCAGAAAAAAAATTTTGAACGCATAAAGCAATTAAAGAAATTATACTTCTCTTTCATATGAAAACTTTTCACCTTTTCACTTTTTTATCTCCTCCAATAATAGGCTTTTTGCTTTAATTCTTCTTTTGATATTTATGACAGATTGATGATGATATATAAGAAAGTAATTGGTAGGATTTTGTTATATTCTTTCTGCTTTTCTTTTTTTTCTTTTCTTCTTTTTTTTTCTTTTTTTTTTTTCTTGGTTTTTTTTGGGGTTTTTTTGGTTTTTTTTGTTTTTATAATTCCTGTGTCTCATTGTTCTAATGACAAGGTAATCGGGAGTTCTAGGGCTTTTTATCTCAGAAGTGGGTTTTGTGTTTCTGTGATTTAATGTTTCTCTGAACTAGGAATAAAGATTGGAATTTTTTTACGTGTATAGGTTTATTGAAGTCTTTAGAAACAAAACTAGAAATAGAGCCTTTCTCAGAGCTCTTTCAAGTACACTCACACATGCTGAAGATATCAAATCCACTCCATCCAGGTATTTTTATTGACAGAAATTAACAATAAGATAAAACCTGCTTATTCCAAATAGAGGTCTTGTAACAAAACATCAGGCCCAACTAGATAGACTCAAATTACATTTCTAAGTAAATCAAAGTTTCTAGCTTTATGAAATTGTTCAGATAAAATTCCCAAATCCAATGCCCCCACAAAAATTAGCTTTTCTTGGCAAGAAGAACATGACTTTTTTCACACAATATTTCTTGTTAGTATGAACATGTTGCAATGTGTGCTGTCTTACATACATACTCTAGCCATTTTTTATATTCTAATAGTTATACAGAAGAAAACACTTATTGTTAGAAAATGACTTGGACATCTGTAATATAAAAACTATCATAAGGAAGAATGTGTTTGCTTTATACAGGCCTGGCAGATAAGGCACTGGTGAGAAATCATCAGAATTCACTATTCAGACAGGGAGGGTGAAATGTTCTGTGGAAAAAAACAAAAAGAGAAAAAAAGTTCCAAGAACTTCAAATTGCACTTATAAATATGAGAAAAATAATCATGTTCTTAACATACATACTATTGTCTGTATTTCTGCCAAAATAATTTGGAATTCTAGTTCATTTCACATAAGGAAGTTTATAGTGTTCAATTTGAACAATACTGGGCTTTCCTTGGAGTGAGACGGATTTTAGTTGTGTGTCCATGTTGCTTATAGGTAGCTATCACATTTCTAATTATCCAGAGCTATTAGCTGACTACACTTTCCTAAATCACAGTCACCATTTACTCATGTCAATTAAAACAGAAGCTCCTTGCCAAAGTAAAACACTCAAAAGGTACATGAAAGCACACACCGTATTGTGCAACTTCCAAAATTTTCATTCTTATCCAGAACAACTTTACAAGGACACACTTTTTGATTTTTTACTGTCTGGTCCAAGAACTGAGTTCAGGAAGACTTTGAACTGACTGAAGAAGTGTTCTATAGTAAGTTCTGCACCAGATGCAGAGCAGCTGAAAGGGCCTTAGAGACTGAGAATTTTGGAGGGACAGTGAGAACTCACAGTTAAATAATTTGGAAGGAAAATCACTTTTGCAATGGGTGAGCTTCTGAAAAGCTCAAGTTGCAATTCTGTAAAAGTATAAGATTTACATTCTTACTGCTCAGGCCAGTAATCCATGTTGGCTGTCAAATGGAGCGAAGAAGCAAAAGCTGTGCTGATTTCACTGGGACACAGTGAAAGTGTCCCAAAAGATCTGAAGGTGGTTTTAGAAGGGTGAGTTTTCACTAAAAGACTAGAATAATATGGACCCTTCCTTAGCTTAGTCTTGTCCCTTTGTTTCCTTGTAAATCCTCTTCACTTTAAATAATTTCCTGTTGTTCTGAATGAGTTGCAGATACCAGCACTCATGGATTAATTTATGTGAATTTCATTGCATTTTATATTTGCACCCATTTTATTTGCTTAAATCTAAATAGACTCTCTGCCTGATAAGCTATTAGTTGTAAACCCATGAATCATTCCTGTAACTGATATGGTTTGAAGTTGGTTCACAGCCCTATGTGCTTTAAGCTGATTTTCCACTTTCATCACTTGTAATAGATTTTTTACTGAGCGGTAAGGTATAAATAAGGTATGCCAGCAGTGTCATCACTTAATTTGCCTACACATGGCTCCTTCTGTGTAAGTCATGTCATTCCAGCTCATTCAATCCACACTTTCGCCCATTGTTATAATATTCTTGTCTGATCTCAACCTTGCTCTAACCTCTTTCTCAGCATCCCTCCAGAAACATGTCCTCCAGCCTGACATGCATGTGCCCAGAAGGTGAGGAGCACATATCCTTTCCCCTTCCCAGTAAATCTGTGTAATTTTAAATTTTTCAAGCATCAAACCACTATCCATCCAACACTGGCCTCAGAGTAAATCTTAAGGAAAATTATCAGCCAAGCTGAAAACTTCCAGCCTGACCTCTCTCCTAGTTTTCTGTAGCCTGCAGGCTCTGAGGGATAGCCAAGCTCTGGGTTTTCTTCCCTTTTACACATAAAATAAATTAGTTTTTTTCACTAGGTTTGATAAAAATATTTCTAAGAACTGGCTTCCCTTTAACTGAATATATTCTTTTTTGAGTTAAAGAAAAAAGAAAGGTGATTGTGGATTTTTAAAAAATTTCCCTGAAAATGTTGGGTTTTTTTCAAATCTGACTTGAAAACAGACCAATCCAACAACAAATGACAAAGTGAGAAGAATGGATTTTGCCTTCTCTTTTTCTTTATTGACTTTTTTCCTGCTTTGTCCTCACAATCCTTATTTGCTTGCACTAAAAAGGGAATGAGTTACTCAAGCAGGTAGCTTTTAAAAATGGTCCAGTGCAGGGCCAGGAGTTAGACTCTGTGATCCTTTTGGATCCCTTCCAACTCAGCATGTTCTGTAATTCTGTGTTACCTGCCTCTGGAGGATAAAAATTATTCTAATTGATAACCAGTAGAGGTTGATAGCAGGCACATGAGATGATCCACACTGGAAATAGAGATATTTAGATTTTATTGAAGCTTGTTGGATGCTTGTAAACTTAGCCTCATGAAAACCTGTATTTTAGCTCTGATTTTTGAAGAAGAGTCTAGCACTCACAGTCATTCTTAGCTGCAATAGCAAGTGTTTAAGAATTTACTGATGATATCCTTAAGGTGAAAAGAAAAGGAAGCACTTGGGTATCTTCTTCTCGTATTCTTTTTAATTTCATACTCCTCCTTCCTGTTGGAACTACTTTCACATCAGTGAAAAGGTTGTTTAACCAGTATTACAAGTAAATAACCGAAACAGGCAGTAAAAATCTGAGGTGAGCTGGTAAATGGCACAACAAGGTGCTAGACAGATTTTTAGTTACTTGAACTACAGCGTTTTTCTGAAGGAATTTTAATGATACCAAAGTTTTTCGGTTATGTACATAAAGCCTTGTTTCAGCCTGAGAGACTGTCTCCGTTAAGTAGCCATTTAATACCCTTTCAATCATAGTTCAAGATCACAAAGAACTTGAAGTTATCACCAGCTGGAAAGTGGTTATTGACTGCCCGTGGGTCAAATGTGTTGGTGGTCTTCTGTTACTAACAGAGAAGAGTTCACATCACACACATGTAGCCCGGGTCACACACCCACATGCACACCACCCCCTCTGCTACCTCTAAATATCAGAGCAGACACTAAACAGCTTCTTCCTGATGGCCTTAAGAGAGAGAGGGACTGAGGTTTATCAGGGGGCTCTTGCAAGGAAACCGTAACTCTGAAAACAAGAGTGTTAAAAGAGAAATGTCCCTTGTGCAAAGGAAGGGAAAGAGTATATTCTTTGTTCCTGTGTCAGCTGCCCAACTTGGTCATTGCTAGCATTTCACTTTCACCCTGAAGAGCAGCTAATTGTTTATGAAATGGCCTTGTTATTCCTGCCCTAGTAACCTTGTCTGGAAGGCCACCACATGCCTTTATTATTCTCCAAAGGAAAATGTGCTTTCTGACATCTGTTCTGCATTTGTTTTCCTTTAATTTCCTCTAGTTTCCATCACCCCCTCCCCAGATTGCTCATCTGTGCTGCTCTGCAAAAGGTGGCATGAGCTCTGCTAGTCCTGCAACCCTGCCTGTCCTCAACTTCATCTTTTCTTGTAGTTCTTCTGTCCTGCACAGTAGTTGGGTACAAAAGGACAGAGAAGGGCACTGTGAAATTTCCTTCTCCCCCATTCCTCTCCTGGCACTTTACGTCCCAGCTTTTAATCAGGCTTTACATGCCCTGAATTACACATTCCTGTTTAAGTTTGTGAGAGTTTATAATGAGACCGTTTTGAGGACAAAGGCTCCTTCTCTCCTAACCTGCCCTGGGGATTCATTCTTCTCTTGCACCTAGTGCCAGAGAGTGCAAAAGCACTGGCAAACCACTGTCTCTTTCCATGTAATTTTTTCAGCCAGCAATAATGAGCATCTACAGCATCAGTTACTGAGCTTCTAAAAGCATTAAATGGTTTTGCAAAAAGTGTAAGTGACCCAAATATCCTTCTCAGTAAAGGAGCTTTAATGTTGGCCATGATCTCTTTCAGCCCTTTCAGATTTCATCTGATAAGCAATTTAAGAGAATGGCCTGGCTGTTCCCCAAGGAGACTTTGGGCATCTGTTAAGTGACATTTCTTCAGCAATACCAGTTAAGTAGTTAAGTGACTGCTACCATTGCCTGCTCTCTCCCAGCAGTGCGAGCTCCAGCCCTGGCCATCCTCTGCCCTGAACTGTCGCGGCGCTGTGGTTGCCCGGACAGCTTTTCTACTGGACCGCAGAGGCGACAGCAAATAGCGCTCGGATGCTCCGGCACCGCCCGCGCCGGACTTCTCAGGGCCGGCACTCCGGCGGACTTTAGAGCGCAGCTGCACTGTCTGTCCCTGCTAGGGAGCAGCAGCCGTCGGTTAAACTGTAGTAAATTAGCAGAAGCGAAGAGGCGGAGGGACCCTCTCTGGTAGCAAACACTCAGTTTATTGTAACCTGCCACGCAGGAGATACAATGTACCTGAATGCAGAGCTGGGAAACGGGCTCCGGCTGCCGTGGAGAGAGAGCCGAAGCAGCCATTACATAGGCTCATAAGGGAAGTAGGTGTGGTTTGGGTAGAGGCGGAGGTCCAGGGAATAAACCAATGGGGAACATACACGTAGGACAGGGGGCCAATAATTTTGAACTGGGAATCAGTATATTAACGTCAACCAATGAGAACGACAGAAAGACAGAACTTTCTAGTAACATATGAATATTAAACTGACTTTATGAATATGTAACTAAACTTGAGGGGAAAGGGGTGTAACCCATAACTTGACTGACAGCAACCAAAGGCGGGAAAAGTAGGGAAGATCAGGGATTTCTCCAGCGTCACTCTCACTCTCCCCCTCTGGCTGCCGTGGGGACCAGTCTCGGTGGCTGCTTCACCACCACATCAAACTAGTGTAAGGGTTTGAATGGTCATATCATGAATCTGATCTTGGAGGGTTTTTAGGATAGGAAGAAGGGGTTGGAGGAAGGTTTTACAAAAGATCTGGATCAATAAGTGGTGACACAGACTCCCATGCTGGCATTTGGAAGTGGGTGGTGGGCAAATGGGAACACACAGCACAGAGTTTCTACCAGCTTGAGCAGGACCTTCTTGAATTAGAGGCTTTATTCTGGATTTACTTCAGTGGAAGGTACAGATTAGAGATGAAAGAAGAAGTACCTTTATCACTCAGTCTTGCTACAAGAGAGAACTAATGGTGGGTAAAAGAGGAAAGGAAGATTTGCCCACGTTGTGTCTGTCTATTTCATGAGATTACCCACAGCCTCATGAGTCCAGGTTATCACCAGGAGACTATGGTCACACCTGCAGAAATTTTGGCTCTTCACTCTAGCCTGTAAGGCTGCCTAACCTTCCAAACTAGTTTTTTGGTTTCAGCCTTCCCAAGGTCACAAAAGGGGCATGTCCCTGAAGCTGAGGGAGAGGTAACCATTTCTCCTGCCTGACTCTACCTTGTCCAGTGATGGGAGCTGTTATGGGCTCTTAAGTTAGCCTGTCTATGCCTCCATTATCATGGGCAGGCTTTAGCAACAAAGACCATGTTCTCAAGAAGTGAGTAGCCTTTCTTCTTTTACACAGTCAATGAGGCGGGTTAAGTAGTCAAGTAGTTTTACTTCAGAACATGTGCATTCAAAATCTGTCTGCCTTTAGGGAATAACATGAAATCTTCCAAAGGATGCCAGAATTGTTTCATAATCTCTTATTAATGAAAGCACTATACATCTGGCCTTTCATGGGGATAGTTGTAAAAATACTACTTCACTTTTGTGATCATTTAAGCTGGTAGCTTGATTGGGTTGTATAAAATTACAATAATTTTTCTTGTTTGTTTTGACTGAGATCTATTGTTGGTCTCTGTGGAACAGCTACAGGGCTTGGCAATGCAGGGTCAACTGATGTCCCAAATATAATAAATGATATGAGACAGCACCTGGATGATTTTATGTTTTTTATGGTGCACTGTTGAAGAAAAAACCGGGTGACATGGAGAGAAATATAGCATTCTAGCTTTCCAGAGAGGTTCCTTACAGGAATACACAAGGTTTCAAAGGAAAAGTTCTCTGCTTCCATCACAAAAGGTGTTTTTGAGATAAATCCTCTGTCTTCCTGAGATCCCCTCCAGGTTCTTTGGCTTTTTCTTGTTTTGCCTCATTTCATCTTCTGGGCTCCTTACTGTTGCATATCGCATGTCCTCAATTATGTTTGTCAATGCT
The DNA here is from genome assembly GCA_013400735.1 of Pomatostomus ruficeps. Taxonomy (NCBI): domain Eukaryota; kingdom Metazoa; phylum Chordata; class Aves; order Passeriformes; family Timaliidae; genus Pomatostomus; species Pomatostomus ruficeps. The sequence goes on from VYZT01053063.1 coordinate 19,085, forward strand.
GAGTTTTATTTACTGCATAGCAGCCTGATTTCAGAGGAAACCCAGTTCCTTTTTCTGCTCACTTACTTGATATAATCAGTGAATGCAGCTTGCATACCATTTTCCATCTGTCTCTGTCATTTATATAGATTAAAACCAGCAGAAGTCCAACTAATGGCTTTGTGGGGAGGATCCTCCCCAGTGGGGTGGCTTGCTTTACAAGTCCTTGGTTTTCACTGGGTTTGTTTGCTTTTTCTGGTCTGTACATTCACTACTTGCATGTTAATAGTTTTGAAGAAGACTCCTCTCCAACGCCCTCACAGCCTTATCTGAAACATCAGACAGTGCTGTTTGGTTATTCTCTTTTAAAACCTCAGTAAATTGTGTTTCATGGAAAATCATTATCCTTGGTTCTTTTCTTAGAGAGATATTTTCTTACAAGGTTATAATAAATTGCTCTAAATGAATTCCTAAAGCACACCTTTAAAGCTATTTTGCTGTTATAATATTTTGAAATAATGAGCATTACTGTTAAAATCTCATAAACACTTAACCTCTTTGAACACCTTGCAGCTGTACAATTATAATTTCAGAAACAATTCCATCACATCAGTGAATACATTTTATTGTGCAATGTCATTTCTTCAAGTTCTTGGTGTCAGAGGCTTTGGGCTATATCTTCTAGCTATATCTCCCTAGCCTTTATGCTTCAAGTGTCTACCCTACCATTTTATATTAAATATGATATAAAACTTGATTTGGAACAGCAGGTGCATTATTAATCCAAGTCCTTTCACTATCACAGGTACTACTCCCTCCTCCACCAGCAATTCAATAAGAAGAAATGGCTTAATCTTAATTAAAGCTCAACATTTTATCCCATTGCTAGAGTGGCAAAACTGTGTATGATTTCAGAAAATCATGTCATGAAAACGACAGATTTCAGAAAATTTGTCATAAAAACATACTGCTGTGTCCTACCTCTGTTGCAAGTGCTTACAATAGATAAATGTGTAGGTATTAAGGCTGAAGAACTGTCTTTGACCTAATGGTCATTCTTCTCTTTTTCACCATTTCATTTTGATTAAATTGAATGTGTTAGCACATTTTTAATGTGAAACTTAAATATAGTTGAGGGCCTTAAGGCAGTGAAGTGACAGTATTAGATGGCTGACAAATGTTGGCAAGCTGAGTGGTGCCTGGAACCACAGAGGTGTGAGGAAAGAGAAAAATTAGATATAAGCAAATGGCATGGCGGTAGGGTTTTGTGTGTATAAAAAACATTAGTTCTTGAAACAGGAGTAGAGATGAGCTTTCCCACTGCAGAGGAGAAATATTTCCATTCGTAGTTCCTTTTTTTGCTTTGCCTAAACCTTGCAATATGCAGAACAGGACCAAAGGATGTGTTAAACATCCTTGGGGGTACAGAGGGGTTAAATATCAAAATTATAACATTACCGCATGAACTAGCTAGGTCTATCCCCATTCAATACCTAGAATCATAGAATCTTTAAGGTTGGAAAATACCGTTAAGATCCAGCTGTTAACCCAGCAATGTCAAGTCCACCACTAAACCATGTCCCTAAGTGCCACATCTACATGTCTTCTAATACCTCCGGGGAGGGTGACTCCACCACTTCTCTGGGAAGTCTGTTTCAATGCTGAATAATCCTTTCAGCAAAGAAATTATTCCTGATGCCCGATAAAACCTCCCGTGCTGAAACCTAGGGCCATTTCCCCTTGCCTTGTCCCTTGTTACCTGGGAGAAGAGACCAACCCCCACCTCGCTGCAGCCTCCTTTCAGGGAGCTGTAGAGAGCGATTGTCCCCAGTTGTCCCCCCTGAGCCTCCTTTTCTCTAGGCCAAACACCCCCAGCTCCCTCAGCTGCTCTCATCAGACTTGTGCTCCCTTCCCCAGCTCCGTTCCCCTTCTCTGGACATGCTCCAGCCCCTCAATGTCTTTCTTGCAGTGAGGAGCCCAGAACTGGACACAGCACTTTGGGTATGGCCTCACCAGTGCTGAATACAGGGGGACGGTCACTGCCCTGGTCCTGCTGGNGCCCTGGTCCTGCTGGCCACACTTTGATACAGGCCAGGATACCACTGGCTTCTTGGCCACCTGGGCACACACCGGCTCTTCCAAGGTCCTTTTCCAAGGGCAGCTTTCCAGACACTGTTTCCCCAGCCTGTAGAATTTCATGGGATTATTGTGACCCAAGTTCAGGACCTGGCACTTCACCTTGTTAAACCTCATACAATTGTCCTCAGCCTGTTGATCCAGCTTGTCCAGATCCCTCTGCAAAGCCCTCCTACCCTCCAGCACATCAACATTCCCACCCAGCTTGGTGTTGTCTGTGAACGCACTGAGAGTGAATGCTCCTAAGGCGCCTTAGTCCACGGGCAGTAAAACAGGCATTAAAACACGACAGCTTCAGAGACTTGCTGGCTTTGGTAGAATATTTTTGGAATTCACAGGCATGTAAATTTGAGTACAGCTTCAAGGTTTATCACTGGAACTAAACTTTGTGGTGGCAAAAGCAGATGGAAAACTACATCTATAACACACATGTGAATCAGAGGTTTATGTTAGCTGTTACCTTAAGAGTCTCCCAGGCCCTTTACAAAAGCAAAACACCAGTTTTTGACCATTATCAGGCTATCTGGCTTCCAACAGGAGTTACTACAAACTAAAAATTGCTTTTAGCATGTGAAAAACCTGGCAGTGTCTGCCCTGAAAAGGATCATCATAATTTATTTCTCTTGGTTAGATCAACTCTTAAAGCATTTCAGTAGATCAAGGAAAGGTCTTCCAGTCAATTATCATTCTTTGAAGGCCTGTTACAGTGTCTATAAATCTGTTTCTTAGTTGCTCAGTTAGAGCTGGAGTCAGTTACCGTACCAGATGAACTCTGAAATCAGAAGATCAGTTGTACATTCCTGAGAGGATTTTTTTGTCTTATCTTTTCTATTTCTCTGAAAGACATACAAGGTTTCACATTTTTAGAACTTATATTCATCTCAGCCCCTACTGTATCAAATGAAAAAAGCTAGGGAAGATAATGAAGCACAGTTAGGTTTATACTTACCATACTTGCTTTTCCATGCCTGAAATCAACTCCCTGTGGAAGCAAAGACTTGTTTCTCTTCAGTAAAGAGATTTTTGCTATTACAGACAATGTTTTATGTCCCAAAGATTATCAGGAAATGCTGCCATATCAGTGTGTTTCATTCATTCTCCATTGCAATGAATGTCTTACTGAAGGAGTAAACTGCAAAAGTGGCATAAAAAATAGTGTGGAAGATCCTTGAGCACAAAAGAGATATCAGGCAGTGTTTGGATAACCTACCAACCTATGCTGCATGACCTTCAACTAAAACATTGCTGAAACTGTCAGTGCAAGTATGGCACCATCCTACTAATCTGGTCTGGCCCTGTGTATAAGTGGAGGATAACCTTATAAAGACACAGACAAAGCAGTGAGTACCTAAGAATTGCCAGAATCTCTTCAAAGCATTGAAATTAAAGCCTAGACTGTGCAACTTAAGCTTCACAATATCCAACAATGCAAATAACAAATAATGAATATCACAATCCTTTCAACAGAATGATGTTGTTGAAATGTTAAGAATTTGCAAATCCTAGGAGCTTAGACACCAGGTCCTGTCAAAGCCCCTCAGTATGATTCAGATGACACCAGTCAGAGGAAGGCAGCTGACATGCTGGAGGACAGATCTGCTCTTCAGATGGATCTAGGGATGCTGAAGAAATGGGCTGATGGAAAACTCAGGAAGTTCATCATAGACATGAAGGAAGACACACAAATGGTAGAGAATAAAGCTATGTGGTAAAGCAGTCTAGGGCAGGAGCTTTGCAAGAACGAACCTGGGGATTCTAATGACCAATGACTTGAACTTGAACTGGACAAGTGGACAGTGGGGTGGATTGAGAACTGAATGGCAGACCCCAGAGGTTTGTAATCAGTGACACAGGTTCTAGTTGGAGCCCTGTCACTAGTGATGTCCCTGAAGGTTCAATACTGGACCTGGTATTGTTTAATTTATTCATCAGTGACTTGGATAAAGTGACAGATGTCCCCTCAGCAGGATTCCCGAGGAGTCAAATCTGGGAGGAGTGACCAATATTTGACCAGTGGTCAAATCTGGTCCAGAGTGTTCTGAAGCCCTTCAGAATGACCTCGACAGGTTGGAAAGGTGGCCAGAGGAGAACTGTCTGAAATTCAAGAAGTCAGTACAGGGTCTGTGGTCTTGCACCTGGGGAAGAATGACCTCATACACCAAAGATGGTAGGGGCAAAACAGCCAGAAAGCAGCTCTGTGGAGGAGAACCTGAAGGACCTGGGGACAACAAGCTGTCCATGAGCCAGCAATGTGCTCAAGAAGGCCAAAAAGGCCAATGGTATCCTGGGGTGCATTAGGAAAAGCATTGCCAGCAGGTCAAGGGAGGTGGTCCTGCCTCTCTACTCCTGCCTCCCTAGTGAGGCACATCTGAGATCTGTGTCCAGTTCTGGGCTCCTCAAGTACAAGAGAGACATGGAGCTCCTGGAGAGGGTCCAGTGGAGGGCAACAAAAATGATTAAAGAACTGGATGATCTCTCTTATGAGGAAAGACTGAAGGAGCTGGGCCTGTTCAGCCTCAAGAAGAGACAACTGAGAGACAACCCCATTGATGTCTGTCAGTGTCAGAAGGGAGGGTATCAAGAGGATG
>VYZT01053068.1:0-26560 GCA_013400735.1 Pomatostomus ruficeps
GTCACACCCTCACAGCAGAGGTGACCCCAGCTGGCAGCTGTTTCTCAGTTTTGGGGATGCCAGGAGCCAGCAGGGATCTCCCGTGACAGCTCCACTTGCTCCTCGCTGCATTGTCCCCTCCAGGTCGCTGTGATGCCCCAGGGTGAGACGCAGCTTTTGCTGGGAGCCTTTGAGAGCCTTCCTTGGGTTTAAATCAGTCACCCCCAGGATTAGAATTATTCTGCTTTAGCCACAAACCAAACGGGGGCTCACCCGAACCAGCTGCAAGGGCAGTGCCTCAGTGCGGGTGGGGTTTGGGTTTACACCTTGCTTCAGTTCGTTTCCAAACCCAGAATTCTCATTCGAACGTGTTTCCACCTCGAAATCGAGAAAAGGAATAAAAATAAAGCCGTGGATGAGAAGCAGCAGAGAGAACACAGGGAGAGCTCAGCACAAATATCAGTGGCTGACAGGAATCCACAGAGAGCTGCGGGAAATCCAGGGGTGATGCTCAACCAGACCCACAGAGACCATGACTGGGGTGGGTGTCACGGTGCCCCTGCTCTGCTCCTTAGCTGCAGCTCGAGAAGAAAAATTGATTTTCATTCTCATTTCACTGCTTGCTCTGGGCTTTACTCTCATTTTAAATGAGTTAATCTAAGAAATGAAGGCTCTTCTCTCCAAGCCCTCCCAGTTTTGCTCAGAAAAGTGAGGTGGCATTCAAGACAGAGAGGCTTGAGAGGTTCTGGGGGTGCCTCTGAGATTCTCTCCACGTGGCCCTTTTGGAAGCACTTTCCCTTTCATTTTTCCTTAATAATAAAAAAAAATCAGCCTTATGTGAGATGCATTTTTCAAAGCAGAGAACAGTTCTGTGATTGGAGCTGGGGTGATAATGTAGATACACCTGAGGGCTGATCCAGCTTGGAAATTCCTCTTTTCAAGGGTGAAAGTAAACTTGAAGTTCGTGGCATCTGGAGAGCAAAGTTACACATTGAGTAAAAATTATTTAACATTAGAGTTCCCTAAAGTCATAACTACCTGAAAATAAAAGGTGGTGGGTGTTTGGCTGCCTACATTTAAGAGAGAACAGAAAACAAACTAATTTCTGATGGAATTAACCGCTACTAAACTCCATTTAAAAAAAAATTAAGGCACTTCAGAACTAGACATGCAAATGGTCCATAATTCCTTATCTGTGACACAACTTCGGAATCCATCCCTGGGAGTACCTGTTCAGCAGCCTGTGGCAAATGGGAAAGACAAAGGAAAACATTGCGCTGGGAGTCATTAATTGAATTAATTAACCTAGTGACATTGTCACGGGGAGAATTTATCTGGCAACCAGCAGGAGCGGATCTCCAATCATTTCACCCTGGCTAACAGATTAACGCTCGCAGGAGCCCCTGGCAGCTGGCTGCGAGCACTGCAAATTATCAGAAATTAATTAGCCAAATGCTGTGCACCCATGTGGATATTTGGGGGTTTAAGTAAAGATTATGAAGCCAATAGCTCATCTGATGATTTATTGAGGGGAAACATCTTTGTTTGAACAAATAGATTGTGGCGTGGCTTTCTAATGAGAAAAAAGGGGGAAAAAAAGAGGGAGAAACTTGCAGCAAAACTGTAATAACAAAAGCCAAACACCTGTAAACAGGAATTAAACAATTCCCTCTGAAAAAAGGGATATGTACAAATTAATTCAGAAAGATCAATTATTTTTTGAGAACAAATAATTATTTTTGCATACTTTACAGAATAATTAAGTTTCCTCCTTCAATCTATTAAACCGGGATTCAAACATTCAGAAGCACTTCTGCAAGACAGCTTTGCTCATCCAGCTGTCAACGACTGTATCACACATGAAAAACAGAATTTTAAGGAAGAGCAATGGGAAGTTTAACCTTAATTTTTTCTGCAACCTCTTGTCAGAGTAACAGACAACAAAACCAAAGCATTTTGGAAAGATTCCTTTTGATACTACGGGGCTTTTTAGGAGTAGCCAAGGGCTTGTCTGAAATAAAGTCTGAATCTCCATGTAAAGTGAAAAAATCCATTCTCAGAGATGGGTTTCAAATGTTCCCTTCAAAAACTCCATTACCTCCACCTTAGAGTGTTTTATTTGTGTGTTTTCTATTTAAATGGACTTGGAAAATTTCAGGAAGAAGTTTTTAAATGTGCAAAATCCACCCTTACCCATCAGCTGGGAAGTGCAATGCACTTATTTTTAAGAACCTCAATAATCCATGTTTTTGGAAGGGTGGGGTTTGTAGAATACAAACAAAAACAAATTTAGCCCAAGGATGCAGAGATTCACCTGGACATGGAGCTGCTGTGAGGGGAAAAGAGGGGCAGGGGGAAGAACAGGAGAACAGAAGGATTGGGGTGGCAGAGGCCTGGGAACACGGAGGGGACGTTGGTGACACAGTCCCGAGGCGCTGGGAAGGTGATCCCAGCTCTGAAATCCCATCCTGGGAGAGACCCCGGGGAAACCCCCCTGGCCAGGCCATCCTCCCAGGCTGATGGGGAGCTCTCCCCGGAGTGCAGCCTCACAGGCTCGGGTTTCCATCCCCCCGGGGGACAGGAGGCTGAGAGGGTCCTGCTGAGGCCAGGGCAGCCCCGGGAGCCGGGCAGGGGCAGCAGGTGTGGAGCTGGAGCTGTCCAAACACACCGGGGCAGGGGGAAGGGTGAGGGATGCTCTCCCTGCTCTCAGAGAGAGCAAAATGATCCCAAAATTAAAGAGTGACCTGGGCCGAGGCACCCCCAGCAAGCTCCTGATCACAGGGGTGGAATCCTGGAATTGCTCAGGGGGGAGAAAAGCTCGGAGCTCACCAAGCCCAGCCTCAGCCCAGCAGCAGCACCCTGCTCACCGCTAAACCACTAAATCCACACTTTGTTTGAACAGGACTCCACCACCACCCTGCGCAGCCTGGTCAGTGCTTGACCACCCTTCCCATGAAGAAATTTTTCCTTATTTTCCACTCAAGCGTCCCCTGGCCGTTTCCTCTCACGCTGTCACTGCTCACCTGGGAGCACAGACTGACATTCACGGGCAGGATGTTTCACCAAGCCAGCACACTCAGTTATGGCTGAGAATAAAAATTCTCTGTGCAGGAAATTGGAGGTTCCCAATGGCAGCAATGCTCCCATCACAGAAACTCCTCTAAAGCAGAGAGCTCCATGCCAATACCTACCCAAAAATAGGGATTTTCTGCCCATTTTGCCTATTTCTCATTGGCAGCTCGCTGGCAGGTGAAATTGTGCAGGCATTTGCTGTCAGCTTCAGTCACCTGGACACCTGAAGCTCTCAGACACAGCAGATTTCAGCATTACAAACCTGTTATTTTCCAGTGCACCCCATGCCCTGCCAGGGGATGCAGTCACTGGTTAACCTCGCACTGTTCTAATTTCAACAGCTGCCTCTCCCCCTGAGCTCGACAGGAGTCTGAGGGGATAAACACTGCAGAAGGAAAGGAAAAAGCAGCTCCTTGAAAGCCAATACCTCCGTTTCTCGCTTCTTGAGAAGCCCCTTTATCACAGCATGGATCTGACTGGCACAAAACATCCACTCAGGGACTTCCAATTAAACCCCTAAATCCACATTTCTGCAACAAAAATAAAGCAAATGCCTAAATGCCTTCATTTTTTTTTTTTTAATGTTGATTTCTCATTGCCTGGTGGTAGAAACCTGAATTTTATACCATTATATGTATAGACATTATACATTTTTATTTTCCTACATATAAGTTGTTGCCTGCTTAACTCCACTGGGAAAGAGTGAGAAAAGGCAACAAGGAATGAGATGGCTAAACAGGAAAATATAAAGAACTTAATTATTGGATAATTTTCTTAGGACCTGAACATTTCTCAGCTAATTTTTACTATTATCTCTTAGGTTGTTTGAGTTCTCATGGACCTCTTTCAAGCATTTCTCCTACAGGACTGTCCTAATGTCCAATTTTTAGATAAAGCCATCGATTATTTAAAACAAAACAAAAAAAAAAAAAAAGGAAAAGAGAACACCATTGCAAAAACAAGCTGCAGCTGAACTCTTCTTTGCACAAACTTGTTGGACATTTCTAATTGTGCAGCTCCCCAAGAGAAGTGAAAAATGTCCCTACTCTAAGGTGTAGCTAAGGATTTGCAAGGGGTCTTTTGGCTGCAATCCTTATGTGGATGCTCAAGCAAAGCAGCAGTGGAAGAAGCCTGGGATTCATCCTGGGAATGATTTTGGAAGCCCTGTGAAAATCTTGTGTCTCATGTCCCGAGCATGAAACTTCCTAATGGGAAAAAGAGAAAAAAAAACGGGGAGAAACTTACAGCAAAACCGCAGTAACAAAAGCCAAACACTTGCAAACAGGAATTAAACAATGCCCTCTGAAAAATAAAATAAAAAAAGGATTTCTACAAATTAATTCAGAAAGGTCTGTTATCCAGAAGCAAAGAGAAAAAGGGGAGCCTTTCTCCTCAGGGCTGTGAACCCAGGGTTTGTGTTTTTCGATATTTTTTGCCAGAACTGTACCTTGAAATAGCAGAAATCTCCAGCCACGTGTGCCATAAAGTCCCACAGGTGTCTCATTTATTCCATGAACCACGTCTGAGCCCTCCTGCCCGTGAAAAAACTGCACAAACACCTTCTGACCAGGTTTTACTGTGCCCACACAAGAACTTGGGGTTTTTCTACATCAGGAACCCTTTCCATGAGTTCTTCCACATCAGGAACTCTTTCCATGCTTTTTTCTACATCAGGAACCCTTTCCACGAGTTCTTCCACATCAGGAACTCTTTCCATGCTTTTTTCTACATCAGGAACCCTTTCCACGAGTTCTTCCACATCAGGAACTCTTTCCGTGCTTTTTTCCACATCAGGAACCCTTTCCATGAGTTTTTCCACATCAGGAACCCTTTCTGTGAGTTTTTTCCACATCAGGAACCTTTTCTGTGAGCTTTTCCACATCAGGAACCTTTTCCATGAGTTTTTCCACATCAGGAACACTTTCCATGCCTTTTTCCNTGTGAGTTTTTTCCACATCAGGAACCTTTTCTGTGAGTTTTTTCTGCATCAGGAACCCTTTCTGTGAGGTTTTTCCACATCAGGAACCCTTTCTGTGAGCTTTTCCACATCAGGAACCTTTTCCATGAGTTTTTCCACATCAGGAACACTTTCCATGCCTTTTTCCATGCCTTTTTCCACGCCTTTTTCCCCATCAGGAATGCTTTCCATGTGTTTTTCCATCCCCCTGCTCAATAGCAGCACCCAGCACAGTGTAAAACAAAACCTGGGGAGGCACAGCTGCTTTAGCCAGAATTTTTCAGGGAAATTATGGGGTTTTGTCCTGCTCTCCTGGGTGAGTTGTCCTGTCAAATGGTGTCAGACACTTCTGATTCGGTGACTTTGTGGCTGCAGCGATGAGGCACCTGCTGGGAAACTCCAAACAATGCAATTCCCAAAAAAACCCAAAAAAAGCTCACCCCTTCCTGCTCAGAGCCCAGGTGACCCAGCAGAGTGTCACCACCCCCTCCAAGGGGAAAGAAGCAGCAGAGGCTGTCCAGAAATGAGTTTTTGCCTTCATATTAACACACCAGACAGCACCTCAGCACCCGTTATAAAAACCGTTTTCAGTAAATTCTTATTTTTTTTATAAATTGAGAATATTTTGCTCAAAATCCCCATGGAACAGGTGGGGCAGATGGTTCCTTTGTGTCATTTCTGCAGTTTTGCAGCTTGCAGAATGGAGTGCACAGGTCACACATGGCATTTTCTGCTGAGGAGTTACTGGCAACGCTCCTCGGGGCTCTGTGACTGACACGGCAGCAGGCAGCTCATGGAGGAAAAATCAGCTTTTCCCAAAGCTTTTTCTCCTCCTAAATATGATGTTTTAGCAAAAAATACCGATTGGATGATGAAAAATTTGGGAGCAGGCCACATTGTGGTTATTCCCCCGTTTGATTTAAGCTCCCTGGTGAGGCAGAGATGCCCTGGGATGGATTTTTTGAGGAGGAACTTTTCCCGTGAGGATTTGAAGGTCATTGACTGGGGTTTTTTTACACATGGTATTATTCCTCCCAGATTCCTGCTTTCTTTAACTAAGGCTGCTCCAGAGACCTCCTTGGATACAATCCAACAACACAGAAATAATTGTGCTGCATTACACTAATGCAAGTGTTTTACCCACACACATTAACACATTTCAACATTAGCTGCTACCCTGTCATAAAGTCATTTTATTTTCTTGCTTTGCAAGATGATTAGATCTCAAAAACAAACAAAAATCGCACTGTTTATCGGTACAATCCTCATTTTAGCTATTTTAGTTATTTAAAAATAATCCACCAGTAAAGAAAATGGTTATTTTCTTAGTAGTAATGGAATTATTTTTAGAATTTAATCAGCTATGTGTGGAAACATGAAATAATGTGGCGTCTAAAAGAACGAGTAAGAAATACTCCCAGGAGAGCCAAACAACACATCCCCTGCCAAAGACAGCAGGAACAGGGACGGCACCAGCCCAAAGCTGAGCAGCAAAGGTTTGTCCACAATTTGCACTGTCAGATCCACTCGAAATCAGCATTTTTAGGGCCAGCTGATGATGAAAAATGTTTCTGCATCTGTGGTGTTTGTAGGTGACATCTTGATTAACAAACCAGACCAAGAAACCCTAAAATCGTGTCACTGGGTGGATTAAATTCTACATTTCCACATGCAACTCTGAATAAAATGATGTTTAACAGCTGTTCCCAGTGCAGCCCCCAAGGGGCTGTTCTCTGCTGCTTCGTATTTCTATCAATGACTCAGGGAAAAAATACAAATATAAAACATCACTGATAAGAGCCGAGAGTGGGGAATGGTGACTGGAGACGACTGGAGCAGCAACGCAAAGTGAGCTGGGTGGTTTGGTAAATTATAAACAAATATGAGCAGAGACACATCTGAGTTATTTATCCGTTATAAACACCATTTTCAGTAAATTCTTATTTTTTTTATAAATAAGACTATTTTGCTCAAAATCCCCATGGAACAGGTGGGGCAGATTGTTTGTTTGTGTCATTTCTGCAGTTTTGCAGCTTGCAAAATGGAGTGCACAGGTCACACCTTGCATTTCCTGCTGAGGAGTTACTGGCAAACAGAAAATCCCAGGCCTGGAAATGAAGTGTGAGATTTCCAGAGGAATCTCTCTGGGAGCATTGAAAAAAAATCTGTGGGGTTGTGGATAAAAATGATTCTCCTGTAGAATAAAGTCACCAAGGGGGCAGTGCAATCCTGGGGCACACAGGCAACCAGAACTCCAGGAACAGCAGAGTTTTTACCTCTTATAGCCAGAACTGGTGCTGCTGTTCCTGAAATCTGTGCCCAGTTCTGGCCTTTACAACTCCAAAACAACACCAGAGAATCCAAGGGTCGAGAGAAGAGGCACGTGGATGAGAAAAAGGCGTTTTTAAAGATGATATTCTACTGATGTACTGACCTTGCAGCAACAATTCATGGGGCAGGGCACTGCTTTGGCTACTCAGGAAGTTAAGTTAGGTGACCACAACCATCCCCACTGGCTCTCAGATCCATGCAGAGCGGGGCCTGAGTCTGGAAGAGAAAATAATGCTCACATTTGAGATAACTGGGCACAAAAACCACTCTAAGAACAATCATTATTGGCCATGCTATTGATCATGAACTTACAACTGCAAGCTGGGAAAAATCACAGAATCACAGAATTAATGGGTTGGAAAAGACCTCCAAGATGATCAAGCCCAGCCTGTGACCCATCCCCACCTTTGGCACCCAGCCCAGAGGCCTGAGTGCCACATCCAGGAGTTCCTCGGACACCCCCAGGGCTGGGGACTCCAAACCTCCCTGGGCAGCCCCTGGCAGTGTTTCACAGCCCTTTCTGTGAAGAAATTCCTCCTGGTGTTCAAGAAATCCAAAAAAAAAACGCTGACAGAGCATCTTCACCTCTAAGAGCTGCACAAAGGGCTCAGAGCAGGGGTTCCCAGAGGGAAGGGGAATGTGGAATGAGGGAATTTTGCAGCCCTGTGCACCCAGCAGGGCCAACAGCAAACCCTGAGGGAGCACTGCCAAGGCTGCAGTGGTGTGGAAGAGATCAGGAGACTTTATAAATTTATTATATATATATTATAAATTTATCTATATATGTATACATTTATTTTTATATATTATATATAAAATTTATAAATCTCTTTGCTGAAAAGTGCTTCCATTCTGTTGTTAAATCCAGTCTGGTGTTTTACAGCTGTGGAATTTATTGGGCTCTGCTGGGAGGACAGGATTGAAAACCACCCACCACCAGCAGCCCTGGCTTGGATTTGTTCTGCTCTTCTGACAGAGGGGAGCCCGGGAGTTACCCCAGCACCTTCCCACCTGTGTTTGGCACTGCTCAGTGCAGAAGGGCAGCAGGGGAAGGAAGGGTTTGGCCAGCTGGGAGAACAGAGGTGGCAGCTACAATAATTCTGCCGGTGTTACCTGAGAGTGTTCAGCTCAGCATCTCCACTGGCATTTCCAGGTGTGTCTGGGATCTACAACCCCTGCCTGTGCAGATTGAGCCCATTTATCTGTATTTGGGGGTATTCCCTCATTCTCTTCACTTCTGGGGCAGCTCTTGCTGTGAATTTAAGGGAAGGGGACAAACAGAACCTGGGATGTGCCACTGCTGAGATTGTCCCACGGCCAAGTGGCACGATTGTGCCAGCAGAATGAACCCTGCTGCAGCCTGCTGAGGTTTGAGAGGACACCCTGACTGAGCAACTGTTCATCCCTCCCCTGGATCATTCCCCCATTCGCCTGCATTCCTCAGCCAGGGCTGTGAGCAGGAGCCTCCTCTGCAGCTGCAACCTGAGAGGGAAAAACCCTGCATGACAAATCCCCACCTGCATCAACCCCTCTTATCTTCTTCCCGTTCCTCGTGCCCTCTCCCACTCACCTGGAACTGAACACTTCCCCTCGCTTTATCTTATCTGGAAAACAAGGAAATGCCACGAGCTACATGTCAATATGACCTCTGTGAACTAGGAAAAAGCTGTCTAAGGTGATGCCTTGTGGCTCCATTAAACCAATTAAAGATGCAGCTTGAGTTCTAGCAGTGCTGGGAAAAGAAAATGTGCTTTAGGCTGTGAGTTTAAAAAATGACTGGGGATAAAGAGACCCTTCAGAAGCTGAGCTTACATAGAGGTTGCCCACAATTAGTTTTAAACTCTTTTTTCCCCATTTATTGAATATTTTCACTTTGTATTTGTTTCATGGATTAAACTGAAAACGTTAGCATTTTAGGCAATCTAAAGATTAACTGGGGAAAACTGGAGTAACCTCCAGGAAAATGGTTGGGAATTTTCTTTCCATGCTTTAGCAATCAGTGGCGCAACAAGCAGGACACAACATTTGTATTTTTGAGATTTTCTTTGCTTTATCAATGTACAAATTCTTTGCCCCACAGGGATTGAGTTTTCCTCTTACACAGCCATATCAGGTGATAATTTTGACCAGGAAAAGTTGAGGTACATTAATTCTTTAACACACAATAATACATTAATAAATCATCTTCTAGGCCAGAGCAGATGATCCCATTCTGGGCTTCCCACACTGACCACAGGCAGAGTTCAGCAGAGCAGGTCTGTGCTGGAGGAGCGAACACGAGGCTGATTCTCTCCAAGGGCATCAGAAATGGCTGTGCAGTCCCTGGACTGTGCAGAATAAAATTATAAAAGGGTTACTTTGAAATTTCTGCTCTCCCGCAGTTGGTTCTTGCCTGGGAGTGACACCAGAGCAGTGCTGCCTAAAGCCAAGGCTGACCAAGCCCGAGGAGCATCCAGATGAATTTTCTCATTTAGATCCCCATCCATCTGAAGGCACCCGAGTTTCCTGATGCTGTGCAGGCAGAAAAAGTCACTTTTCCTTACAACATTAAGCTCAGCAAAGTCCATCAGACCTTAAAAGCCTCCTAAACTCTTTGGAGAATGGAGGAAGACAATGCTCCTGCGTGACTCTTACCTGCCTGGTGTCCAGACTCACCTGGAGACAGATGCCATTAGACACATGCCAGCCACACGAATACATTTTCCCTGCCCAAATTACCCCAGAGACCTTTCCCACACACAACCCCTGCAGCACCAGGCACTGCTCTGGTGGGGGATGTCATCTCACTAAACAATATTAATTTTTGTATGGGCATCTCTTACACATCAGAGCAGTTTTTGCCTTTCCTATAAAGGAGAAGCTGCAGAGAGTGCTTACAGTGAGGAGTTTTGTCCCTGACAATACCAGGGAAACAGCACTGGGGTTTGGGAAAGCAGGCTGGTTTCTGGGTGCACTTCATGCAGCAGTGTCAGCAAGATTTGACAGAAAGTGAATTTTTATTCCCTTCAACTTCAGCAGCCTTTGATTTCAGTCTGACTCATACATGAAAATAATTAGTGAAAAATGCACCGTGTAACAGAGATACTTACAGATCACCTGGAGATGGTTTGTATTTTTTAATTCCCACCCCACTGGTGAGGTCAAGAAGCTGCTTCCCCTTGGTGAGTGCAGGGAGGACCTGCAACCACCGCTCGGCCACACCTGGGGACACTCGATCCTGGTGAGGCTGATGAATGCTTTGCTGAGATGGAGCCTGGGGAGCTGCCCTCAGGTGTGGCAGCAAGATGCTCAGGCAGATATCCCAGAGAAATGCAGATCCTGCTCCACCTGATGGCATTAAACTGCGTTTGTATTTCACCAGCTTCATTTTAAGCCCAAGGGAAAAGTAACACATTTGTTATCCTGAATGCAGAGGGACAGCACTCACAAATTCATCCTCCCAGTGTGAGGTGACTCCCCTTTTCCAGGAGTGGAGGACAGTCCTGTTTCTACAGCCAGCATTCTCTAAGGGAAGGAAATTATTTTTCTGTGGAGGACAGGTGGAGTGAAGCTCATCTGATCCCTCAAGGGCTGGTAAAACTCCGAGGCAGCCCCAGCAGCGCAGGGCAAAGGGCATTCCCTTGGGTTAATGGGATCCCAGGGGCACAACTCGGCCCAGGTGGGAACAGCCCAGCAGCACCCCCGGGTCCAACGCGGATCCAATTGGATGGAGCTCAGCAATGAGCAGATCCACCTCAAATCCCCAATGAGGAACTGAACAAATGAGGGAACTGTCCCCCATTCTAATGACCCCCCCAAGGGAGACTCCAGCCCAGCTGAACAAACCTGTTGCAGAGAGGAGGCTCCGGGCAAGGCTGGAGCCTCTGCTTTGGAGACACTCGGGATGTTCCGTCTGCTCCCCTCAGAGAAGCCCCAAGCTGAGCTCAATCTCAGCCCCCAAGGGTTCTCCACATGTAGGGCTGAGGGACAGGGAGTGTTTGTGAAGGGGACAGGGAAAGGGAAAGGGGACACAAATGGATAAAAAGGGGATAAAAAGAAAAGACAAAAACCATCAGGCATTGTTTAGCTGGCAAATGAACCCAGAGTGGAACAGCAAGAAAATGCAGGGCACTGACAATGACCAAGCCAACCCTCTGGCAGCACAGGGCTGCTCTCTGACTCTGCACCTGCCTGGGACATCTTCTCTGCACAATAACAGGGCCATAAATCACAGGGAGCCACTTGGAGGAGCAGTGTTTGACTTCTGACCAGGCCACTGAGCCTTATCTGTGAGCAGATAAGAGGGAGCCAGATGAAGGAGATCACTAATTTCAGACGGCTCTCAGGGACAGGAGGAGCAAAAGGTGCCAGGTTTCCTCTCCCTCTCGGTTAACCTGGCAGGAAGGGCATGGAAGGAACAAATCTGACACAAACCTTTTACTAAAAGAAAAGGGTATTCCACTCAGATCCTCAATCAAACGCTTCACTCCCTGCACTTGCACCAACAAAGACAAGCAATTTGTGCCAGTTGTGAAGAAAAAAATATATATAAAAGGCTACATCCAGGGCAAAACACTGTGGGCAATAAGGAACAAGCACATTAAAATCTTTCTGTACCCCCTCACTGTTTAAAGTTAAATTTAACTACTTTTTATGCTACAGAGATAGCTCTGACTAATTTTATTTCTGTCCTCTGAAGCAAAACATATGGATTAACCTTTTCTAAAACTGTATTCTATGAAGCATCCTCGGTCTGAGAAAATAGCTAAAAGTGTCTGTAACATCAGTGGAAACAAAGCAAGACTAATTATTCTGTATTAAAAGTTTTTGTATATTCCAACAATCTTTTGAAATGGGGGAAAACGTACCAGCCTCTGTTTTAACAGGGAATTTTAGGGGAATGTGAAAGGCATTTAGCTGCTCTGCAGCGTGAGTAATTTGAAAAGCATTTACCCTGACAGAAAACTCAGGTATTCCTTCTTGCTTCTCCCCCACACCACGCAGGCAGAAAAGGAAATGTTTGGAGAAAATGACTTTAATATTGCTGTTCTCCTGGTGAGAGAGGCCTTGTCACCGAGGCAGGGCTCAGAGCGTGGTGGCACCTTCAGGGGCTGGGAGCTGGGGGCAGATTGCTGTTGAACTCTGCAGAGTGGAAATGTGAACCTAAACAGGGAAAAGTGTTTGGGACTGGGCACAGGGAAAGGGGCTGGTGAGTGATGGCAACAGGGGATGCTGCAGGAGCCTGGCAATCCAGGGGGGAAAAGAGGCACAGAATTCCCTGAGCTGCAGTGGGAAGAGGGGACAGGAGGTTCTGGGGCAGCAGTGAGGACAGGACAGGCACCACAGCAGGGCTGGCACTGCTCAGTGACGAAGGGCAGCAGGGGAAGGAAGGGTTTGGCCAGCTGGGAGAACAGAGGTGGCAGCTACAATAATTCTGCAGGTGTTACCTGAGTGTTCAACTCAGCATCTCCATTGGCTTTTCCAGGTATCTACAACCCTGCCTGTGCAGACTGAGCACCTTTGTCTGTATTTGAGTGCATTCCCTCATTCTCTTCACTCTCTTGAATTTAAGGAAGAGGGACAAACACATAACCTGGGATGTGCTGCTTCTGAGATTATCCCACGATTGTGCCACCAGAATGAAACCTGAGCCGAGCTGACAGGCACGTCACTCTGTAAGTCAGGAATTTTAATGAATTTTAATGAATCTAGAGGCTGGGGCTGGTCTTGAAAGTGCTCAGTAAAACTGCACCAAAGCTTCCTTCGCTTATAAATTATTGACATTTATTTCACCAAGGAAAGACACTGAAACAGTGTCTTTTTGATTAAAACTCCCTCTTGTTCTGTTACTGCTTTCTGCCCAAGCAATTAATTCAAGTAAATCTTGTACTATTGTATTCATGTATAGCTATGAGGAGAAATAAGTAACTTTCCATTATTTCACAGTTCAAGAGGATCCTTTCTGGCTCACCCTGTGCAAAATGCCTGCTGAAGTCACAGGGAAAGGAATGAAAGATTGGGAATTTTGTGCTTTTATTGTTCAAAACCAAGATCTCTGAAGCAAATATAATGTGAAGTTCCAGTAAGGGATAAGTTTGGTCTTTGGCTGGTGTCACTCAGCCTTTTCTCCTTGCTGCTGAGTCAGGGTTCTCTCACCACAGAATTTCCCTTTTTCCGGATGTGGTTATTCCTGTGTTCACAGGCACCAGCTCAAACCAGAGCCCAGAGATGTCAGGAAGTCACACAATACAATTATTGTGGTTTGAGAAGCCTCTGATTTTCCATGGGAAATCTGAAAATTCCTCAGAGAACCACACTTTTGCAGTGAGGTTAACCTTGATCATATTCGAGAGCAAAATCTGCCTTGATCCCCTATCCTGAAATAATTAATTAAGACAATACTTGCCTATACCCAGAGTCCTGAGTCCCAATATGCATGAATGAAACTTTTTCAAATCACTGAATTCTCATTACAGTCAGCATGAGGATCTGGCTTCTCTGAACCTCAGGAAACCTGAGCATTTATTCATTTATCAGACTTAGAACCCTGATTTGGAGTGATTATATTTTGTAACACCTCGTGATACAGGTCACTGATTGAGAGATCCAACACACCAAGGTGTTAAACATTCCTTGACTTTAAAAAGATGCAGAAAAACCCTTTTATTGTGTTCTAGTTGTTCTGTTGCCCTCATCACAATTTCAGCCTGGAAGGCAATGAGGGGCCTGATTTCCTGTATCCATCCAAATGGAAACCATTGTGATAATCTGGAAACACCCTGGGCAAATTCACGCCTTCGCTTTGTCCTGCTTTTGGAGGCCCTTTTGACTGTAAGATGATATTCAATATCAAAATATTACATCTGTTATTTTACAACACATACTGAGTGCTAAAATGCAATGTTGACACCAGCTAAGGGCTGAAGCAGCTGCTTTTTGACAGACAAAACCATGAGAGCAGCTCATGGAGCCAAGAGTTTGCATGTTTGCAGTGTCATTCCAGCTGCAGAGATAAAGCCAAACCAGCTCCTGGCTCCGGTGGGGAATCTGCATCCACAGCTGGACCTACACAGATCAAAAATGTCCTTTCTGAAAAGCCACTTTTTTTTCCATTGAAACTCCTCAACATACTGTGATTCACATTGTGAACATATTCACGTGTGGAGCCAGCAGAGAAGATCCTGGGCCATAAATAGGATTTTTGATAGCTAAAGAATAACCATGAACATGTGGCAATAAAGCCACATAAGAGCATCCTAATAGCTGGGCCTAGAGCAAGACATCTGCATCTCACTGAATATTAATCACCAGGCAATGTGTGCCTTAAACCTTCCCTTGTTTAAATTAATTAATCATCCCACTCTGCTCCTGTCAAGCGTTGCTTCAATTCCTTATTTTTGTCACTTCTGAAAGCCCCGAAGGAACCCCTCAGCCTGAGGATGTGTCCTGAACCAAAGCTGGCACTCAGAAGTGAATCCCACTTCTATCAGAAGCTGTGATATCAGCGATATCACACAAATGTATCTTCCAGATCAACCTGGCCCACAAAAGGGAATATGTAACTTTAAAAAAAATAATAATAAAGAAATCTACTAATGGAGGGAAAATATTTTTACTGACGTTCACAAAGCTCGCTCGCATTTACATTTTCCTTGTAGCGAATCACTAAAAGGATTAGGCGGGCAGTCAATCAAAGGGAAGGAAAAGCAAAGTTTGTGCAGGGACTGTTTTTAGGTTTGCAAGCCCCGTCAGGAGGAAGCTCCGGCGCCGGGCACAGCCAGGAGAGCGCCGGGGTTTGGCGGCCGAGCCGCGGCCCCGCTCGGGGTTTGGGGACGGCCGCTCCTGCCCGGCTTTGAAGGGAAAATCAATATCTGGTGTTCAGAAGTGTAAATGCAGCGGCCTCTCGGCGGTGCCCCGGTCAGTTTACCACACGTTCAGCAGCTGCTTCTTTGCAGGCGATCCCACGGCTGGCGGCCCGGGAGGATTGACAGGGCGATGATAAACTAATGTGCCCCCTCAGCTCCGCGCCCGGCCCATTGTTCGGGCAGCTGAGACCCTCTGCTTCTATTTGCTTTCTCCCACATGCATTATTCAGCAGCCCAGGAAAAGGCCAAGCACCTCTTTCATTCAGGAATCCGGAATTAAAATAATCAATTTCCAACTGCAGCGGGGAGGGGAGCCTTGCTACAGGCCGGGCCTGTTAAATAAGCCACCAGCCCCTGCCATTTGCATTGGAATCACACTAGCATCAGGCAATATATTATTATATTTCTTACCCACACCAGGAAGAGGAAACCTCAGAATACTTTTCTCTTTAGAGCATTAATTACAGCAGCACCTTCCTGATGGCCTGTTTGGGCACTATTCCCATTTAATAGGCTGCATAGGCCACAACTCGATTTAGAAATTCATCAGGATGGAAGGGGCTTTACGGTTCCACAACAGACAGAGAAGCTGGATGTTAAAATTAATTTATAACACTTTTTTTTTCATGTTTCAACAGAGGATCGAAGGCCCATTATTCTGTGCAAAGGTTTTCCTGGCATTAAAACACATCTGGTTGTGCCAGAAGGTGCCCAACACTTCTAAGTCATCAACCACATGAGTTTCAAGTGCAGCATTTCTCCTTACAGCTCTGCCAGGAAGGGAACACAGAGATAAAGGCTGGACAAGTCATCACTGTTGCATGCCATTCTTTTATATTTTTATTTTTTTTTACTGTGGCACATTTAGGGGAAAAAAAGACCACCACCTCCAGAAAAAGGCAAATGTGTCACTCCTACAGCCAAAGAACAGCAACCTCCTGCAAAAAAACCCCCCAGAACAGAGGCTCTGCTTTTGTGGTATTAATTTATATAATATATAATAAATAATAAAATCTATTTACCAGGGCCAGTTCTGCTCGCTCACCTCTCCCTGCTGCGCTGCTGAGTGCTCAGTTTAACTTTTCCTGTCACAGTTATGGAGTCGTGCACGTTATTGACAACAGCACTTTTCATTTCCTCGCACTTGACACCCTGCAGGTCCATAACAGAAAAGAAACAAGAGATGAGAAAGTCTGAAAAGCCCAGGCCCGTGTCTGTGGGAGGCAATGGGAGGCCTCTCACAGCCTGCAATATTGATCATTGATCATTGATCATTGATCATTGATCCTTTCTGTGATCGTGTTTTTCCCCTGTTCTATTCCAGATACCATGACAGCTCCTTGTTATGAACGTTCCACCCACTCCCTGACATTTCTGCTCACCAAGGATTGTCACTGCTGTTCAGAAATGATTGATGGTAAGACTTTAATGAGTAAAAATCTCGAGTGAGTAAACTTTCTCTCCTGGAGCATCATCAGCCTGGTAAGCACAGGGGTGGTGATAATTAAGGCTGGTGGTGAACAAGCTTTGCTCAACTTCGTTAAAAGAGCTGCACTAAAAGCCCCCAAAAGTTTCCGCCCGGTGTCTTGGCTGTGAAATCAAACAAAATGTAAAATTTTAGACGCTGTTTTCAAAACTCTGAACCTGCATCTCGGTGGGGAATAGAAAAGAAAGGTATTTGTCCCATTCTGATGTCACACCGAGGAAATTTTTACCGGTCTGTCCTGATGCTGGCACTGAACCCACACTTTAGGGGTTGCTGTTCTGACAGGAAAATCCAACGAGTGTTTGACACTGGAAACACACAACCTAAAGTGAAAAGGGTTAAATGTGCTGGGATTTGTGCTCATGAGTCACTTCCAGGGCTCAAAATGCTCAGTGAGTGAATAAAACATTCCAGAAAGTGCCGTGTACAGCACGAGGCATCAGCCCCAGTGAGCTGATGGGGTTTTGCCAGTGATGAGCAGGGCCACAGAGCTATTCAGGCTTTTGTTTTGCACTGCGGAGAGTTTGGTTTCGTAACTCTGCAAGAGACGTGCATGAGACTCACCTAGAGATGAGCCAGCAAAGCATTTCATTGTGTCCTGATTTTCCATGGGCTGAGCACACCCAAATTGATGTCTATGATCAAAATCCTAATGAGGATGTGCCAAACCCTCCCATTTCCACCGTGCCAAACAAATCAATCCCTCCTGTTGTCACCAGCAGCTTTGAGGGTAAGAAATCACTGATATGACAGTGGGGAATAAGAGAGGAGAATTTAAACCTCACACCTTTGCACAAACTATTCACTTGGTAGAGCTGAGAGCAGCTGGGACGGACAGAACCAAGTCAGAGCAAGATACAGAATTTTGTATTTTTATATTTCTGTCCTTCCTTCTACCAATGGTTTCAATGGGAGGGAAATTTGGAAGCAGCAGCAGCAGCCAGACTTGTGGCAAACTGACCCAAACTCTGCAGGGCAAGAGCCTCAATCCTGAAAATTTCATACTTTTGTTACAAAGGTTTACTTCTGGACATAGCCACCCATTACTATTAAACCCCTAAAATTAATTCAGATTATCTAAAATATAGAAGCAACCCCAAAACATTTCTAACATGAACAGCAAAGCTGGTCCCAAGATGCACAAGCAGTTGCTACTAATGGCGAACATGCAATCCTTCCATCCTGAATTTGCAGCCTAGAAAGCCTCCAAATGAAACCAATCAGGGTAATAACAGAATTGGGGGGAGGAAAACTGTGAGGGAGTGAGATTGTCTTTCTTGTACAGCTCACTCAGTGTTCAAAAGAGTGAGATATCTCACAACGTGCCAACATCTCGTGGCCACTGTAAACCAAACTCTATTTTTCATTCTCTTCTAATGAACTGATTCAAAATGCACTTTGATACCAAAAAAAAAAAAAAGAAAAGAATGGAGTTCAAGAATCCACGCAGGGAAAGTGCAGGGTTCTTTTTTGTGGTTGTGTTTACCTTTTATAAGTGTCTCACTGAGCTAAATGCTTCAGCAACTGTGGGCAGCTTCAGTTCCTCATTATTAGATCTTTGAAGTAATTCTTCTGCAGCATTCAGCACGTGAATTTATTCTGCAATTTGCACTCAATGCCTGCAGTGAGCCCAACTTGTACAAAGACAAAATGCTGTCAACATTTATCTGCTGCTTTCCACATGCCTGGAGCAGAGCAAAGGGAAAGTGGCAAGCATTTCTATTCCTGGACTCCAAACAAGCTGCATTCACTTGACACAGAGCAGGATAAAAGGCAGAGTGCAGAGATGAAAAAGTAAAGGGGAAAGGAGAGAGTGAGGAAAAAATAAGAGACCAAAAAAAAAGGGAAAAATAAACCTATTCAAAAGAGAAAGAAGGATAAAATCAAATGCATGATCAAAGAGAGGAAGAAATCGAAATCTTAAAAATAAACTCAGCCCTGGGACATGCTGAGCTCTCCCAGGAGCAAGCAGAGCTCCCCATCTGTGCTCAGAGGAGCCCAGGGGCAGCAAGGTGTGACCACTGCCAGCCTGGGTGACAGCCACCAGCACCACCAGTGCCACCAGTGCCACAGCAGCGTCAGCAGGCAGGAATTCACAGCAAACCCAGCACGAGCCTCAGCGCCAGCCTGAGCATCCAGCAGGGAGTGAGGAAGGATTGTCTGCAAGTGAGCAGGAGCAAACGTACACAGAGAAAGAAATTTCCTCCTCAAACCTCTGAAAACTCAGCAAATTGCAGAGAAAATGTCCGGGTATCTCTGCAGGATAATGAAAAACATTATTCTGGTACATTCAGGAGGGAGAACCTCACAGGATGAGTAATTCCAAGAGAAGCCATGTGGGTCCTGGGCAATTATGGCTACTTCAAAGCACTGATTTGATTTTTTTTCTTGGAAATTGATGTCTATGATAAAAATCCTAATGGGGATGTACAGGTTCCTTTTGTTTTCCTGGAAAAAAACTGTCAAAACATGTTATTGCTATAAGGCAAAAGTGAATATTTATTTTTAGAAAATCTCAGCATTGCAAGATTGTAACTTTCTGTTACGTGCAGTAAGAAAGGCTTTGGAATTTTTTGCTTTAGCAGGAATTCCACTTTTATTGCTGTCCTATACCCTCCTTCCTTCCTTAAATCTTGAAGGAAGGGAGGAAGAGAAGGAAAGCCCGCTATGCGCCATGCCTGCAGATGAGCTGGATGGTTCATTGCCCCTCACAGGGCAGCCCCGGGAGGTGCCAAAGCCCACTGGAACCGTCCAGCAGCGCTGGCACTGGATGGTGCCCAGCACTTTCCCTGCCAGGACTGGCAGGAGCTGAGCTGTGACACCCCAGAGCTGCTCCAGGGAAGGGCCGGGCGTGCTCAGCTCTGATTTTCTCTCCCGGGGATGGAGAGCCCCAAATCCGCCGGGTGATTTATCTCCATCCCTGCTCCATGGGCAGCGGTGCCAGGGGGTGCACCCCAGAACCACGGCCAGGAGGCAGCGCTGCCAGCCCTGGGATCCCCCACACGGCCCCCACGGGCACCGTTTGAGCCCCCACGCTCAGCGGGGCGAGGGGGATGGGGGACGGCCAGGGCTGGACGTGTTTTCTGTGCTAATCTGGGAGCTGGCCCCAATCCCAGCTCTTGGGTCACTCGTGCACAGGGTTCTCATTGTGAGCGGGGGAAAATGGCAGCCTCGCAGTTGGGCTTTGAAACTCGGCATTTTTTAAAACTTGTGTATGCATAAGCCTCTTATTTAATGAATGACTCCCTTTGTATTTACATGTTCCACCATCCACAGGACAAATAGGGTTTAGTGGGGTTGAGAATGAGAACTTCTCATCGTCCTCGAGGGAGGGGGGAAAAAATAGTTGCAGCTATTTTGTGGAGGTGCTAAAAAATCAATCAGCCTCTTGCTCGTAGATCTTACCTGAACTCCAAGGCACTCTGCGCACACAAACATATTCTTTCTTAAGTTACATATTCCACAGCTTTGATCAGAAAAAAAAATTCTGACGTAAATCTGAAATGCATTGGTTTCAGTTCAGCTGAATTCAGATCAAAAAGTGGCCAGAAAAGTTATTTTAGGCTGCTCCAGATCATTATCCTAAATTAGAAGGGTCTTACCAGACCTGAAGGCT
Source organism: Pomatostomus ruficeps (assembly GCA_013400735.1). Lineage (NCBI taxonomy): Eukaryota > Metazoa > Chordata > Aves > Passeriformes > Timaliidae > Pomatostomus > Pomatostomus ruficeps. The sequence goes on from VYZT01053068.1 coordinate 20,286, forward strand.
TCTTAATCATACACCTTTTTTTTTTTAAGTCTTCCCTTTAAATTTGGCTGATAAATGGGATGTGTGAAATAATAAATAAATATAAAATACGTGGCAGAAATCATTTCAAAGGATTTAGCAGCCCAGATAGGGATGCACAGAAAGCAGCATTTTAAGTTGTCTTGATTTCCAAAAGGAAATAGTTATAAATTAGTTCTAGGGCACTCTGATTCATTTATAAGAGTGGTTCGAGAAACTCTTCAATATTAATTAGTAGCCGGTGAATTCAGCCTATGCAATTATGATGAGACAGTTCTTTGGGTATGAAAGAGCTAACTTATCATATTTTTGAATTCGCCATCTATAAGCTTGAATATTTTTGTATTTCCATATTTCTCAAGTAGCACTTAATTTAATCTTATCCCCATTTCTTTCAATAAACCATTGTTGCATCTCTTAAGCAGCACAGCTTCCTCCTCTAACTCATCTCCCCGTGAAATTGGTTTAATGAAGCAGAAAGGTATGAAGCATTAACAACACTGGAATTCATGTGGTAGCACTTCATTTTTCAGAGGCACTCACATTTCCTACCTAATTTATAAAATCAGCACACAAATGATTTTTATCACAGCCATTACATCAGTATAAATTACTGCCTTTTCTATAACACGGCAGTTAGTCAAACTGTTGAAATTATATCTATTAGTCATAGAGAGGAGGAGGGAGAAAGAAAAACTTGTTGGGAAGATTTAGTGCAAAATAAGGACTGATAGCAGCCTTATTGAAATGCTGATATTAATTTACCAAATGAGCCCCGAGTGCGGCTGTTGCACAGGGGAAAATTAAAAACACACAAAGTAAAGCAAATGGGTCAATTTGTAAGGAGCCCAAAAGGAAACGGGGCAAACAAACCGGGAAATGCAGCGGGAGAGAAGTTCCTCAGGGCAGGAAGGTGACAGTGCCTCACCCCCAGCACTGCCCCACATCGCTCCCAAGCTTCCCCTTCACCTCCTGGCTCTGGCTCTGGTTTTTGTGCATGGCAGCTCCTCCAAAATCATCCTCATCCTCCTCACTGCTTCCCCTGTCACCTCTCCTGGCTGTTCCTTCCCACACTAGTGGGAATCAGCTCTTACCACCCAGCCAAAATAGAATTATTCCTGCTGGGACAATCTACTCTGCTTTCCCAGGGTTTATCACCTGCTTTTCCAGGACCTACATCCTGATTTCCAAAGTTCAGCCTGCGAGAAAACAACTGCTCAGCCTGCAGAGGCATCACACACTCGGAAAGGCTTCAGCCTTGCCCTGCTCTGTAAACAGCTCCTGTCTCTCTCCACCAGACCTGCTGCTGGGATTTCAGGCGGTTCCTGGCCTTCCCTTCCTGTTTGCTGCTCCCCAGGCACGACTCCTCCAGAGCTGCTCTGGAAATTCCCTCTCTCCTGCCCTGCCAGACCTCAGCCTGTGTGAAGCAGCTGCCTGAGAGGGACTCAGGAAAACGAGGACACCAGCAAATCCTCATTCACATTCTGGAAGATGCTCCAGAAAATCTCCTCTGCCTGTAACTTTTATCCTCGCTCTCCCTATAACTTTTATCCTCGCTCTCCCTATAACTTTTATCCTCGCTCTCCCTTCCAATTATTTCCCCTCGGTGTGCTCCTTGCCTTCCATCAGATGGGAAGTGCTGGAGGCAGGGGCCACACCTTCGGGTTTGTCCTCTCCCAGAAGCCAGCACAATGGGACACGGGGCTGCAGGGACACTGCTCGATGCCACTGTCGTTAGGGGCAATAAGGATTAAAACCAGTTTAACAAAAAAGAACTCTAAATCTGAACTGATCAGACTGTTAGTGCAGCAGCAAGAAACCTGCAAGGGATATGCAGGTCCAGCTGCCTGTCCTTGGTGCGTTTCCCTTTGTGTTTTGATCTGTTAATGGTTTTTATTAATTAGCCTTTCCCTCTCCAAAGCATCAGGGCGTTCTTGCCTGGCTTTCTCTGTCCCAGCCCCCGGAACGCTGGTGTAGAAGTGTCTGCTGATGGCACCTTGTGGCTAACCCAGAGAAGTGCCTGGGAACAGGAACCAGCGTGAAGTCAGCCAGGAAAACAGCAAGAAAAGGCTCTGAGAGGAGAGCAAATCCCTCCTGCCACAGCCAGGGCCGCAAAAAAAGGTGCAGCTCTGCAGACAGCTCCTTGCCATGGAGGGCACAGCCCTGCCTGCTGCCCCAGTCCTGGGTACCAACAGCACTTCTGGCCCTAGACCTCCCCCAGCAGGAGGCAGGAGAGGGGCCAGGGGCCTGGGGCTTGCCCTGGGCATGGGAAGCAGCAAATCCATCAAATCCCTGTGAGAGGGGCAGGAAGGAGCCAGGCTGGACCCGCTGCCCAGAGCCCCTGAGAGCAAGGCCAGCTCTGCTGGGTGCCCTCCTTCCCCACAGCTGGTCAGCCTGAGCCCCGGGATCGCCCGCTGGGCAGCTCTGGGCAGCAGAAGCCCTGACCTCCAGAGCAGCCCTTCCTGCAGCCCTCTCCAGAGGCAGGACCTGCTGCCCTGGGCTGGGATGAACCCTCCCTGGAGGGTTGGTGGTGTTGGACAGACCCCAAATGGCTGCTGCCTGCTGCTCCTGGGGACTGCTGGAGCTGCCCCGAACTCTCCCCTGTGAGCCTAAGTATGAAATGATGCCCTTTGGTTTTTTCCTTTTTTTCTTTTATCTATTCTCTGTATCCTTTACACACGTTTTTGTAGCTTCATGTTGTAGCTTAGCTTCAGCATTTCCCTAGGCAGGAAGGCAAAACAAATTCCAACCCCTGTCCTGTCTTGGTTCTCCAAGGTCTTCGAGACACATTTGCATAAACAAAGTACAGCTGGTACCAATGGGGGGCTCCAGAGAAGGGTTGAACCAAAAGGGGGAATTACTTCACTACTTGTGCTCCTCATTGGTGCCTTTTTGTCAATTATTTTAATTTACCAAACTTATACAATTGTGTGTACCCATGGGGCTGGGCCTTTGTGGCGGCTCTTCCATCACTGCCCCTGGAGGCCTCCAAGTAAAGCTCCACTTTTATATCCCCTCCTGTACTAAAAATTACCTCAGCTTTCATTGCCAGGTTGGGAAAAAGGCAACACTAAAAGGCCCTAAACTTGCCAGGTTTGCAGTGGTGGCCAGGCCCTGGTGCGGTGTCCCCACAGGGAGGTGGCTGCTCCAGGACGGCCACCAGGGAGGCCCAGCCAGGGCTCAGCATGGCCCAGGTCCTGCTGGTGCTGATGAAGTCTCGTCCCCACACTCAGACATGGCTGACAGGATACCCACAGCGGGATGAGCAGCAGGGCTGGTGTGAGAAGCAAGTTAATGGAAGGTGGCTTTCGCTGAGTATTCCACGAATTGACATCATATTATTAATTATATTATTAATTAAATATTGTGACGTTGTTACTGTTGAGCGGAGGGGATGTGTTGGAGGCTGGTTGGTGTCCTTGCCATGGCCTGGTTGTGGGGCTGGTTTTGTGAGGATGGTTTGTGTGTTGTGGGATGGATTCAGGAGTTTGCATTAGACAGGACTGGTGCTGGCCAGACTTTTGAGATCTTAAGAGCAAAACTTCATCCAGTGATAACCCTGAGGAGCACAGGGATGAGACTACGCTGAGAGGAATGGCATAAAACAAGACTGTGTCAACCAAAATGAAAATGCATCAAGCTGATGCAACACCAGGGCTGTAAAAGGCGGAGCTGCCATTTTGTGTTCGAGCCTCTGGTGTTTGCCCACACTCCCAGCGCTGCCCCTTTTTGCTTTGTGAATTTTTATGTGTTCTCAAGCAACTTTTATAACTCATTCCCACTCGGGGTCTGGGTCATTTATAACCTGGGATTAGGTGGCAGCAAAGGGCACAGACCCAAGCTGCAGATAAAGGACATTTGGCACCAAGCAGCAGATGTGGGACAGGTCCTGGGTAGGGAGCAACAAACCACAGATTCCTGGGGTACCTAAACCAGCCAAAGGCGTCCTCAGAAATTCTGGGATCACATGGAGAAGGCAGGGCTTTGTCCCAGACATTAAGCAATAAACAAATCTGCTTTGAAAGAGGGCTGCCTCTCTTTTCATGTGTTTCCTCAGCTTTGGTTCAGTCCAGTCTTTTATCTCCAAGTCCCTACCCTGCATGTATTTCTAGGTCTCACTCTGGTTTATATGACCTGAATTATGTCATTATCAGAAGTCCCAAAATTCTGGAGTTCTTTTAAGAGCTGGCTCCAAGTTTCTGCCCCCAGGAAGGTTCAGAATGAATAAGAAGCTCACACAACACTTGGGAAGGAAAACAGGAGTCCAAGATCACCCAGGAGATCAGATCTGCATTGCAGAGACAGGAACACATCATTAGGAGCTCTCACAAGTTCTCACTCCAGAGCAAAACCTCTGTGATGAAAAACCAGGGAGGTTCATTTCAAATGTGCAGTACTGGGAACAAATCCTGCTACAGCTGGATGTGTGAAATCACAGAAGAATCAGGAAAAAAAAAATTTATCTTTCTGGATTCTCAGCAGAAGAACATCTGCAGAGCTAATCAAGTATCCTGGCAAACAAACAGCTCTCCAAGCCTTACCCAAACTCCCAGGGCAGAAGAAATTCCCCTGGCTGTCCCTCCAGGGGTAGGTGCATCCTTACGAAAAGGCAAATGAGTCTCTCAGCACTCAGTGCTCCCGAGCAGCGACACAAAATCCTCAGAGCCTCTCTGTGCCAGCTCTCCCCTGCAGCTGGATCAGCACTTTGTGCCCGATTTCCATGGCCTGCACGTGGGAATTCTCACAGCTCTGGGCACAGGTTCTGCACACAACCCTGCAAAGGTTTCCTGCGAGGTTCATCTTGTGCTTCCCAGTCCAGCAGAGGCAGAAGAATCTTATTTTACTGATTAAAAACAAATAATAGCTCAAGGGAAAGAAAACCACGCTGTGATTTGAAAAACAAAATGACAGACTAAGAGAAGAGGTTCAGCAGTAGCTGGAAATTTAGGGTTTCTTAGAAAACCTTTTTTTTCCCTTTTCCTACAAAAGCACCTTCTGCCATAAAATCACTCTCACAACTTTAGTGTCACTTTTTGTCCTGACTCTCCTTAATCCTAGAAGGGAATTAACACCAACAAGAATAAAAGCCTCGCATCAAGGACAACCTTTACCTGGCAAAGAAAGGAGAGTGAGACATTCAAGGAGGGCCACAAGAGCCTTCACTATTCCACATTACCTGGAAAGTGATCAGACACCACTGTGATAAGCAGCCTCACAAAAACTTGGGAAAGCTTGATGGCTGAAATCGGAATAAATTTTTTTTCCCCCCGAAGTAGATGTTTGACTGCTTTTTTGAAACAGCAAAGCTAAAGGCTTGTCTTTACCTCTCTGTGTAAATAACTTCCTTTTTCCCTGGGGTGTTCATCATCGCTTTGACCTTAAAATGCATGGCAGTGTTCTTAGCAATATTCAATCAATGGCAGGATTAAAGGTGAAATCAGTTACACAGGGGAAGCCTACTGCTGTTTCACCAGTGTGCTGGCTCTAATCTCCCTCTGAGAGACTAAAGATCATAACTGATTTACTCCTCTTCCCTGGGGAACAATTTTCTGTAGCCTGAAGCAATCAGGAAACAGACTGAATTGGCTTTAATACCCATCTGCCCTTGGGGGGAGCCGGGGAGAAGCCACCAGGTTGTTTCTTCTTCCTACTCGTAATTAAATAAACCACGACGAATCTGACGGGCAGAATTTCTGGCGGTGCCAGTTGTCTCCAAACTTCCTGCTCCGTGTGTAATTGATATACAGCAGCTATTCCCCAGCAGGGCTGGAGACCATTTAAACATTAAAATCCGGGATCTTCACCCTGTTCCATGATTTACCCTATTGGCAACACATCTCGAATTTTCACACCTATCAGGACATGTTTAAGCACAAGGAAACAGGGCTGACTTTGGTTTTTTGGGGTTTTTTTTACCTTAACTGTGATCTTTCTATTTCCAGAATACATAAACGAGATGGTGTTGATATAAGGGAGAAACAAATCTTAGCGGTGGCACCAGAGAGGGAAAAATTGGGAGCAGGAAAATATTTTCATGTAGATTGACAGCAAAGTGCACATCACTAACTCCTTAGGCAATCAACTTTTGTTACTCCTCCTTTTCCAAACAGTGCCAGAGGCAAACGAGATGACAAACGATTTCCCAGGAAAACTTCCTGCAATTCAAAACATTTTTTACAGTTGTCATAACATAATAATAATAGTGGTAATAATAATAATAATAATAATAATAATAATAATAATAATAATAATATTTT